>JASVEL010012460.1:0-137850 GCA_032618575.1 Nicotiana noctiflora | reverse complement strand
ATGTAAAATCTCACACACACTTAGCATGCAACTCATTTAGAATTAGGTTCATCTACAAAATCCTATCAACGTTCAAGCAAGCTGTATTGTGCAATTTAACGCATATCCTAGAATCTACAGCCAAGCTTAGATCATACATTCTCAAGTTCATTTAGTTTTGCTAATGTGCATAATTGGGGTTACATGTTAACCTTTGCCCTCTAATCCTAAAAAAAAGAAAAATCTACCAAACCCGATTCAATAAAAACCCTTGGAAAAGAACCGTGGTCAATAGAAAAACCAAGGGGGAGGTAATACACTACCTAGAAAAAGAAAAGAAAAGAAAAAAATTCCTACATGGGCTACTTCCCTCAAGAGTATTTGTCCAAATAGTCCGTCATCAGGAAGAGCCCTCTACTCATATTTTTGGATTTTTCAAGTTTTTGTTTTTTTGTGTTTTATTCTGACTTAGACCCTTAAGAAACCTGTCGCCAAGTGTCCATCATCAGGCCAAGCCAGCTAATATAATTTACTGCTAAATCTACTATGTACAACATACAATACAAGATAAGTCTCCCACCCCACACTTAAGATCATGACATGTCCTCATGGCATAATAATCAATGTACAGCACAGAACGGTGCGAAAACTTACCTGGGACCTACCCCGTGTCTAGCAACTTTATCACCTTCTTTTTCACCATATCCTTCATATTCAGGTTCACCCTTCTTTTTCGTTCCTGGAGGGTTTGTGTCCCTCTTCCAGGAGAATCTTGTGCATGTAGTATATGGGGCTGATCCCTTTTGTGTTTGCAACCAATGGCAGTTTTACATTCCTTGAGTACTTGTATAAGCTTTTGATCCTGCACATCTAGCAAACCAGATGAAGTAATAACATGTAGAGTGGAGTTAGGGCCTAGATATTCATACCTGAGATGAGCTAGTAGTGGCTTAAGTTCCAGCTTTGGTGGCTCTTCAATGGATGGTTTTGCTGGAGAGGTCTCTCTCTTTTCTAATTGTAGTGGTTCAAACTCAAACTCTCTATCCTAAAACCCCTTACCTTCCAAAGATAGTACCCACTCTGCCAGGATTTCACCGTTTACTTCTTCTAAGTTTATTAGGCATGCTTGAAGTGGATCTTCAGCTATTAATTCTACATCGTCTGTCTCCACTATCATATCTACCGCATCAATGGGAGAGAAATTCGCGAACTCACTAGGACGCCTCATGGATTTTTGCACATTGAATATGATCTCCTCATCATTCAATCTCATCTTGAGTTCCCCAGTCTCACAATCAATAAATGCTCTCCTTATGGCTAGGAATGGTCTTGCTAAGATTATGGGAATTTTTTCGTCCACCTTACAGTCAAGAATAACAAAATCGGCGGGAAACACAAACTTCCCCACCTGGATGAGAACATCATCCAATATACCAAATGGATGCTTAACCGTCCTGTCAGCAAGCTGTAATAACATGGAAGTAGGCATGGCTCTCCCGATGCCCAGCCTTTTATAAATCACCAAGGGCATAAGATTTATGCTTGCCCCCAAATCACACAATGCCTTCGCAAAGGCAAAGTTTCCTATAGTGCATGGAATGGTGAAGCTACCTGGGTCAGATAGCTTCTCAGCAATGGGTCTAAAGACCACTGCACTACAAGTCTGTGTAAGAGTCACGGTGGCCAAGTCTTGGAAATCAAATTTCCGTGACATCAAATCTTTCATCATCTTAGCATACCCAGGCATTTCTTTCAAAGCTTCAATTAAGGGGATGTTTACCTGGATTTACTTGAGCATCTCGAACAACCTTTGGGGGAATGGGGTTGGAGGCCTCTTCTTCTCAATCACTTGGGACTTCTCTTTCTCTATCACCTGTTCCACAACCGGCTGCTCTACCGGTTTAGCTATTTTCTCCATTCCCTGCTGCATATCAGTATTTTCAGCTACTGGCTGGACTGTAACTTCTGTCAACCCGATGGACTCATCCAGTTCAATGGGTATTGGAGTGATTGTCTCAGCCTGTAAATTACCTCTATCTCTTTCCTGCTCAACATCAAGATCTCTTCCACTTCTCAGATTAACTACCATCAGCTGCTTTGGGATTTGATCATTTGGGTTTGTTTGTGTATCAGCAGGTAATGTTCCTTGAGGACGATTGTTAAGTGACATAGCAATCTGGCCCACCTGTACTTCAATATTCTTTATAGCTGCGTCATGTGCATCTATCCTCTCATTGGTTTTGGCATGTGACCCAATTACCCGCTGCATCATAGCTTTCAACTCTGCGAACCCATCGTCATGTCTACCCCCATGCTGTGGTGGAGGTGGATGATACCACTGCTGCTGATTGTTGAAATTATGAGGTCTATGATATGGAGCCATGTTTTTTGGCGGCCTCATACCTGCTGCATTATACTGTAGTTGAGGAGGCCTGTACTACTGTGGAGCCTGTTGACCCCAACTCTGGTTGCCCTGTCGCTGTTCTCCATAATTCGCCACATAATTCATGTCTTCATGTTGATGATGATGTTCTTGGTGTGCAGCCCATGGATTACCTATGGGTAGGCTAATGCAAGATGTGCATAAACCACTATTGGTAGTGTCTATAATATGAACTTACTGCTTGACCCCGGATTCTTCCACCTTCTTCGTCAGGATGCTCATTTGTGTCAATAAAGTTGCCATGTTCTCCTCCATAGTGTTGGAAGGATTGAAAGGTACAGAGTGTACCACTGGAGTAATAAGAGCATTCCTGGTCGTACACCCGGAGTTTTGAGCCACCTTGTCAAGCAAATTTTGGCCTTCTCTCCAAGTCTTGCTCAGAAAAGCCCGACCTGCTGAGGCATCTACTATATTATTCATACTGTTTGAAAGCCTCATGTAGAACCTTTGACCCAACATCTGTTCAGGAACCCCATGGTGAGGACACATAACCAGCATACGTTTGAATCTGCCCTATATTTCATGTAACGTCTCCATTGGTTTCTGCTTGAAGCTCACAATCTCATCAATTTGTTGAGCTGTCTTGTTAGGTGGATGAAACTTGTTATGGAATTGCTTGACTAACTCATCCCATGTTGCTATAGAGTTAATCGGAAGTGAGTTGATCCATACATGTGCAGCCCCTGTAACTGAGAATGGAAACAGCAATAGCCTAATTGCCTTCGGTGTCACATTTGGTTGCCTCTGCGTCTTGCATATAGAAAGAAAGTTTTTCAGGTGTTGTTGTGGATCTTAAACCTGAGTCCCAGAGAATAATCCCTTGTTTTGCAACAAGTGTAGCATGTTGTTAGTAATCTGGAAAGGCTCAGCTTGAATCGCTGGCACAATTATGGCAGTTGCCAAATTATCCGTTGTTGGTTATGCCCAGTCATATAGTGCACCTTGTTGGTTTGGGTCGTTCACGTCTCCCATGTCGAAATCTAGTTTAATTGGTTGCTGAGATTGCTGAAGTTGTTTGATTGCCCTGTTACATGACCGAAAAGTTTGCTCTGGGTCTGAGAGTCCTTCAATTAGTTCTTTGGTCCTTGCAGATTTTCTAGGCATGCATCTGAGTACCCAATTCAACAACCATCAAAAATTTCAATGTAGAGTGTGTAGAAAGAACCTGACTACACAAGAATCTTGTAGTTCTGTCAATGGCGATTGTTATTCTATAAACTCCCCGGCAACGGCACCAAAATTGATTCACGTCCAAGCAACGATCGTAGTTAATATAATTCGGTCAAATAAGTCCAGAGTCGATCCCACAGGGAATTAACCTATCAACTGCAACTTCTAAAACCCAATAACACTTCTGAAGTAGCTTCCCAAACTTTGAGTATATTTTTGTGGATGTTTTCTAACAACTAACTTTTGCAAGAATTAAAGACTTGAATGAAAGAATTGAATGTTGTGTAAAGAATAAAGAGAAAGACTAAGGTATTGATTTCCCCTATTGATGGAATCCTTTATGTTTATGCTCATACAAGTTGTCAATATTATTCTATCAATCATGAAAACTATTTTTACCATAATTCTCTCCCGAGCAACTACAATAATGTACTAGTGTACTCTCCCGAGCTACCCTAGCTAGCTTTAATTTGAATGGTTCACTTTAGATTGCACCAAAGGTTTCGTTATTCCTAATCCCACCTTTACGCCTAAAATTATAGATTCCTCCAATAATCTAGGTGTGGTGGTGTTCAACAATATACCTAAATATGCACTCTTTTCCAAGTTATGCACACTAAATAAGCATAGCTAATTGAGAGCTCTATCAATTAACTACAACAAGAACGAAGTTGAACAAATAGAAATCTAGCTAAATATTTGTAATCGCATAACTAGAAGTTCATCACTCAATAGGTTCCATCAAAACCTTAGATAAAGAATTAGCTACTCATAATCAAAGAAACAAGAATAATAATTGAATTCATAATCAATGATTTAATGTAAAACAAAAAAAGATGTTGAGAGAGTTCTATCTTACTAGTTTTCTTGCAAAAGTAATGAATAATACAATACTTGCCTCTCTTGGGCGAATCCTATAATTATATAGAGGGTTTAGGTTACAAAAATTACATATTGACAAATTTATCCTTCAGAAATTTGGCGTCGCCCGTGGTCCGTCCGCGATCGCGGATGGACCGCGGAAAATCAAGTCCTCTTAATTTGTTGAGGTTCTGCGATCCATTTCAACCGCGGTTCGTCCGCGATCGCGGATGGACCGCGGATGAACAGTGTCCGGATTCTTCTTCCTATTTTTTATGCAAGCTTCACTCTTTCTCTACACTTGGCCTTTTTACCATCTTATGACTCCAAAATTGCTCTTTTAGTCTTCAATGGATCATGTGTACCTAGAACACACCAAAAATACTAATAAAAGCATTTTGTCATCACAAACAATATCAAATCAACAATAAAGTGTGATTATTTATGGCATAAATATAGTCAAATTCACCTATTATCAGTTGCTATTATTGATCCTGTTCTATTATTAAGGGACTTTCAGATGCATTTCGTGTGACCTGGCATGTAACCGGGTGAGATTATGGCTTTCGGCATTTATTTGGTGCCTTCGGCAGGAGCCATAAAAGTGGAAGAAACATTTGCAGGCTACTTGGTACTGAGTTCGTTGGCAGGCCGATATGGCTACATATTTAGCTTGAGTTACCTTGGTTGGCCCTGAGTGGTACTGTTGAGAAATAGGTTGAGTCGAACGTTATTGAGATTGTTAGCGATCTGAGGAAAACTATGAGTTGTTTTTCGATGTTGTGAGTCATTTGTTATGATTTGAGTGTGTTCAGATCGTTTTTTACTGGTGCGTGTATTATGAAAGATATGGTTTAGACTTGTATTGAGGTATCATATCATTAGAGTGGTGTTGGATTGTAGGTGATCATTGGGTTCATTAATGAATACGGGCAGATTTGATCTCATCTTGTTAGGAAGACAATATCTAGGTTTAACCCGGAAACCTGTTGTCATTCCAGTCAAGGGAAGTGGTTACATAAATGGATGATCTGAGAGATGATTACAGTTTATAGCGTATTTCATTCATCGTTGGCAGTATTGGAAGTGTGGGAATAAGGCTTTAGCTAATAAGATGCTCTCTGCCGGTAATTGGTTGCTGGGGAAAACTGCTCCGAATAGAAGTTATGATTCCAAGTATACGATTTTCAGAAAGTGTGATGCGGTTCTATGGTTTGGTTTATGGATGTAATAAAATGTGAAAGTTCGACTGTATTGAGTTATCGGTGCTATGAAGGATAGGGTAACGAGGGATCACCCCGGTTACATGGTAGGTAAGATCATTTAGCTACTGGTTGGCTTCTAGAACAACTCTCGATACGCTTGAAGATGAGCATTTGTTTAAGTTGGGGAGGATGTAATGACCCGAACCGTCGTTACGGGAGTTACCGCCCTGTTTTCCCCATTTTATGCTTCTACATGTTTCATTATATGTGTTTGGAGAATTTAAAGTAATTCGGATAGAGTTTGGTTAGATGAGGCAATTGGTCTCTTCATGAAAAAGGTTAGTTTAGAAAAGTTAACCGAAGGTTGACTTATGAGTTAGAAGGCTCGAAATGGATTTGTGACGATTCGACTAGTTTTGGGGGATGATTTATGACTTAGGAGAGTAATCGGAAATGAATTTGGAGGTCCTGTGTAGAACTAGGATTGAATTGGCTAAGGTTGGATTTTGGCGAATTACGGATGGTAGGTGAGATTTTGATCCGAGGGTTGGAATAGAATTTCGAGAGTTGCAGTAGCTCCGTTAGGTGATTTTTGATATGCGTGAAAAATTTCAGGCATTCGTAGGTGTTTAGGTCAGATTTTAGATCAAATGCAAGTTTTGTAAGTTTTAGTTTAACTTAGGCTTGAATCTGTGATAATTCAATGATTTTGATGTTTATGATAGTGTTTTTATGTTACGAGCAAGTTTGAATGAAGTAATAGAACATATATGTGCATTTGGTTGAGGTCACGAGGGCCTCGGGGTGAATTCGGATGGCCAACGGGGAATTTTAGTAGTTTAATGTAGCAGAAATATTGCAAAACATATTTTCTCGATGCGATCGCAGAGGGTGTCATGCGATCGCATCGAAGGTTCTGGAGGGGGTGTGAGATTGTTCAATGCGATCGCATTTGCTGAGGGTTGCGATCGCACAGTGTGGAATTTTAGTGAAACGCGATCGTAGGGTGACTGTTGCGATCGCATAAGAGGATTTCAGGGCCCGAAATTTTTAGTCTATGCGATCGCAATTGGACTGATGCGATTGCATAGAAGGAGACGTCTGGGCAGAACAGTTTAAGGGTTAAATTTCAGACGCGACCCACATAATATTTCCACCATTTTTACTTCGCCAAGAGAGGTTTTTGAGCGATTTGAAGAGGGTTTTAATGGGTATTGCTGGGAGGTAAGTCTCTTGACTAGAAAATATCATTTTATGCAATAATCAACAGTCAAATTCATGACATTAGGTAGAAATTGTGAAGAACTAGGGCTTTGTTCTTGAAAATAAATTTTTGGGATTTGGAAAGCCATTTAAGCTCTGTTTTTTATAAACTTTATATGTACGGACTCGTGGCGAGACGAGGAATCCGTTTGTATTATTTTTGGAATTTTTCGAGAAGTGGGCCTAGGGCTCAAGTTTTACCAACTTCGTCAATTTTAGTACTTTTCGAGTATTTTTGATTGGGTTATATTTCTTTGACCCATGTTTATGTATTTGCTGTGGTTTTGACTAGATTCGACACGCGAGGAGGTCAATACGAAAGGAAAAGGTATTGCGGATGAGTCTACGGCCGGCTAGAGGTAAGTGGTTGGTATATACGATGGCTTGAGGGTTTGAAACCCCGGCTTATCATATTGTGACGCTATTTAGGGTGTGACTCGTACCCCATGACAGGTGCAAGATTGTTTATGACTTGGGATTGTGACTTGCGCCACCCCGAACAAGAATAATGCTATACTAGAAATTGATACGCACCATGTGTTGAATATATATGGGCTTATTGCCATGTTTGGGGCCTTGCACCGACCTGTAGTATCCTTAGAGGATGAATATTGTTGTGATAGCATGATTTGTAAAATCATTGATCTCAGTCATGGGTTTAATCACTGTTATGAACTGCTAAGTCACTTTTCCTAAAAGTAAATAACTAAAGTATATTCTTTTTAATGAATTGGAAATTAGGAAAAATAAATTGAAACTGTTATGTGACTCATATGCATATTGTGGACTGAGTATGGATCGGGCTACACACTGCAGCGAAAATTATGACTAAATATGGATTGGGCTGCACGCTGCAGCAAATATTATGACTAAATATGGATCGGACCGCGTGCCACAGCGAATATTATGAGTGAATATGGATCGGGCTGCACGCTGCAGCAAATGTTATGATTATATTGTGCTTGAGATGAAGGAGCCCATCCGGAGTTTGTACACACCCAAGTGAGCATCGTCGACGTTAAATGGATCGGGCTACACGTCGTAGCGTCATGTGCATCGCATACATGCATTGTTATTTACTTTTGTTAACTGTTATTAGATGTTGTTGCTGGTTTGTAGTATGATATCGGACTGTTAGTTTTAGCTTTGTTTTGTGGTATTTAGTAGATTTCTTATCTTTAGACATTTTATATGTTTATTACTCACTGAGTACTTAGTACTCACTCCTACTGTGTGTAGATTTAGGTACTCAGGACAAGTTGACCAGCTGTGTTTCTAGAGTTATCAGAGTTGTTGAGGTAGCTCATTGACGTTTATAGGACCTGGCTTCTCTTCTTATTCCAGTTTTATTTATATATACATTTTTCAGACTTGAGAATTTCATTCAGATATTGTTATCCGATTTTGTTTAGAGGCTCTAGACTCGTGAACCCAGGTCTTTGGGAGATTATACAGTTTAGCTTCAATCTATCAGTTAAGCATTTAACTTTATTGTTGATAATACTATTCAAGTAATTGGTTTGAGATTCATGCTCGGGATGAGAGTGTAAATGGTCGGGCTTGCCTAGTAGTTGTATTGGGCACCATCACGATCGGGATTGGGGTAGTGACAGAGCCTGCTGACCTAAATACCCACTAGAAGACCACTGAATGGACGATGGGCGATACGAACTCTCTGGTGTGGCGCTAGAGTGAGCACTGGAAGAACTCTAATAACCAGAATACCCACCAGAAGGTACCTGAATGGCTGGGGGTCGGTAAGAACTCTCTGTCATCGCACTGAAATAAGGCCTCGCTAAAGCACCTCGGGGAGGGGTGGTGGTGTTGAGTATGGGGATCTACTAGGCTGACCCCTCCCAAACTGACCTTTACCCCTAGCTGGGGCACCTTTGAACTCTCCGGAGAATATGGCCCTCTTGTCCTGCTGCATCTACTCTCTACCTCTCATACAGTAGCCCTCAATCCTGTGAGCGATCTTAATCACTAGCTGGTACCCTGTGCCCATCGCTACCTCTCGAGCCATACTAGACTGAATAGTGGGGTGCAATTCTGCAACAAACCTCCGCACTCTCTCAGCTCTGTGAGAAATATCATGAGGGCATGGTGGGACAGCTCCAAGAACCTCGCCTCATAATCGGTCACTGACATCTTACCCTGCTTTAGATTCTCAAACTGATGATGCAGCTCTTCCCTCTTAGAGGGTGGAATGTACTGATCAAGGAATAACTGAGTGAACTCACCCCGAGTGATGTGAGGGGAATCTGCTAGCCTGCTATGTGCATAGGACTGCCACCATCTACGGGCCCTACCCTCAAGCTGAAAAGTAGTAAAGTTGACTCCATGTGACTCCAATATCCTCATGTTGTGCAGCCAATCCCTGCACCTGTCAATGAAATCCTGGGCATCCTCATGACGCTCGCCCCCGAAGACAGGAGGGTGAAATCTGGTCTATCTTTCTAATAACTTCTAAGGATTTCCGTCCACAGCTGGCCTGGCCTGGGGTGTGGCTGCAACAACGGGCTGGACCTCCTGTGCGGGAAGTGCACCCGGAGTATGATAAAAGGCGGTTGCATGACCTGGAGCTTGAGCAGTAGGGATCTGTGCTCCCCCTCTTGCTTGTGAGGTGGCCGGATCTGTTGGAAACAAACCAGCCTGAGTCATAGTGTCCATGAACCGAAGCATACGCCCCGTGACCTCCTGAAATCCTGATGCAGTCATAAAATCCACCAAAGTAGGCGCAGCTGCGGGCGCCTCACCCTGCTCCTCGATGATGGGATCCTCTGTAGGGTCTGCTGGTGGTGCAACTAGAATGGCTCTTGGACGCCCTAGTCCCCTATCACGGGTCGGTGCCCTCCCTCGGTCTCTACCTCGGCCTCTAGCAACGGGGGGAGCAGCTCCTCCCGGGTCTAGTACGTCGGCAGTGCGGGTCCTCACCATCTGTTAGAGAATATGAGAAGAAACTTAGTACACCGACCACTGTACGATGGAAATGAATAAGGAGTAGTCTTTCCTAACACCCTATAGCCTCTTGAAGATAAATACAGAGGCCTTTGTACCGATCTGCAAGACCCTACTAGGTTTGCCCGTAACTTGTGAGACCTACGTGAACCTAGTGCTTTGATGCCATGTTGTCACGACCCATTTTTTCTGAATAGGTCATGATGGCGCACAACATCCTAGTTGGGCCAGCCAGGTGCGAAATTTTGAATTAAATACCCATTTTAGTTTAATCCAAAACCAACATGTTAAAGACTTTCAGTAAATAAAGAAAATCAGCAGAACTATAAAGTACTGACATAGTAAAATAGTCCCCAAAAATGACCATCCATACAGTGTGTGTGCCAGAACCAGGTGTCACTAGTTACGGGCGAGTAATAGAGTATACACAAAATACACAAAATATTGTCCTACTATCTGAATCAGAATAGACAGAAATCATAAATACTAGAAAAGGACTTCTTCAGCTGCAGATCGGCATGAGAAAGAAGGAAGCTCACCGTAGAAGTCCCTAAGCTAGCTCACTGCTGCGCACCCATTTACTGACCAAATCCACCTGCCTTAAAACCTATACATTTAAGTACAGAAGTGCAGGATGAGTACATAAACCACATGTACTCAGCAAGTATCCAATCTAATCTCGAAGAAGTAGAGACTAGAGGTCGACTTGATACTAACTAAGGTCCAAATAATATGACGTAGTAGAGGGATTTATACAACATAATAAATTATAAAATATACAGGTCCCACAGAAGAGTCCTTTACTCATATTCTTGCCTTAAACAAATTTCCAGTTTCTTTCTTTAAATAGCAAGTAGTACTAATACCACAATTAACAGCAACACATAAATCATGCACAAACATGCCGAGGTCGACGACCCGCTCCAACAGAAAATAAATGTGCACTACCGAGGGTCGAGCAGCATGAACCACAGATGCATCTATCACCCCGCTCGCGAATCAACGGCGACGCGATAAAAAATAAATCACAATTACCCTGCTCGCGGATCATACATGCAATGCAGGTACACATAAAAATACATATTCTTCCAAGTACGAGTCAATTCTCTTTCAATAAATCCCAGAATAGATGAAATTAAATGCCTTTAGAACTTTAGTGTCCAACTCGTTAGGATCTAAACAATTCTACAGCCAACAAGATTACAGGGATTTCACATATAACATGCTTTAGGATCCTAGACTACCCGGACTGTCACAAAGTCGCTACGCACGGACTCTCACACCTGGTGTGTACGTAGCCCCCGCATATAAAGGAGACTCACTTCATTCCAAAGTGCACTCCCAATCTTCAAGAAAGAGCCCAAGTCCTTAATTCGAAGCCGAAAAATCCCACACTAATCAAACGAAGCAAGAACTAGTAAATAAAGGCTTACAAGATCGAGCTCTAGCTATTTAAGCAATTTTCTAGACATTAACACTAGTTTTCTAAATTCCGACCCTGGGCCCACGTGCCCGGATTCCGAGATTATTCAAGGGAAGTTGTTCTCTATCATCTAGGGATCATAATTATATGATTTCTAGTTCATTGCATGGCAAATTTTGTGTTAAAACTTTAATTCTCATTAAACCCTAGGTCTAGCTCCAATTCTTTGATTTTACCCAATCCTTGGTGCTAAATCTACCTAATGTTTATGTACTTGAACTAAAAATGAGTGGGAATTACTTACCTCAAAATATTATGTCGAAACCTCCCTTTTTGAATCACCAATATCACCTAAGAGTTGAGAGATATAGGAGAGAAATGAGCTTATGCTCGAATTAAAAGAGGTTCTGGCCCCTGTGATTTCCGCTTCTGCAGAAGAAATCTCGCTTCAGCGGGTTCCACTTCAGTGGCAATTAACCACTGACATGGGCCAAGGGGACTGGGCCGCTTCTGTGGTCTTATACTCGCTTCTGCGAGTCCGCATAAGCGGAATTAGCACCGCTTCTACGGTTTGGGCCTGGGGCGGATGGATCACTTCTGCGGTCAGGGGTCCGCTTCTGCGGTTTCCCTTGGGCATACCAACGGATTCCTTGTTTCACCATGAGTCCGTGCATATCAAATTTATCGCAATTGGAGTTCGAATGGCCTTTCAAAACCCAAACATTCGTTTTCATGATTTAAGCCCTAGTTCTTCACAAATTCTATCCAATTTCAGGAATTTTGGTGTTAATTCTAGCATAAAATCATGTTTTTGAGTTAAGAAACTTACCTCCAGCGATTACCCATTGATTTCTCTCTTTAAAATCGCCTCAGAAGCTTCTTCCCGTTCCAAAATTGGAAGAAAACTCGACCTGCTCATTATAGGTATACTTTTCACGCGTTTTACTGCTCCCAATGGATTGTTTGTGAAATTCGAATGAATTTAGGCTTTTGAATCACTCAATTTTACCTTATAATGAAGGAGATATGTAGGTTTTAAGATTTGCAAATAGTGTAAGTTTTTAATACGCCGTCAGGGGTAGTTTCGTCATTAACCTGAAAATCTGGGCAACTTTAATAAAATGGCCTTAAAATCATCATACGATGTCCAAATTCGATGATTCTTTTTGCTACGGGTCCGTAATTACGATACGGATATAATGCTTCATTAAAAACAGTAATTAGAGCTCATTTGTTCTATATGATATCATTTATGCTTGAAGAAACGATGTCGAAGCATAAGAAAAACGAGCACAACGCAACCCAAACCTATCCGAAACTCACCCGAGCTCCTCGGGACCGCATACGAATATATTAACATGTCACATATGATCATGCAAACTTAGTTTAACTCTCAAATCACCAAAACTAACATCAAAACACCAAATTTACATCGGATTCAAGCCTAAGTTCTTCTAAAACTTCTTAAACTTGCATTTGATCTAAAACCAGACCTAAAAACCTCCGAATGACTTGAAAATTTGCACGCATATCCAAAATCACCTAACGGAGCTACTGCAACTCTCAAAATTCCATTCCGACCCTCGGATTAAAATCTCACCTACCATTCTGAATTCGCCAAAATCCAACCTTAGCCAATTCAAGCATAATTCTACAATGGACTTCAAAATTCAATTCCGGTTGCTCACCTAAGTCATAAATCATCCCCCAAAATAGTCGAATCATCAGAAATCCATTTCGAGCCTTTTAACTCATAAGTCAATATTCGATTGACTTCTCCGAACTAACCTTCTCATAAAGATACTTATTCTCTCATTTCTACCCGAACTCTATCCGAATTACTTCAAATTTTTCAAACACATATAATGAAACCTATAGAAACATAAAACGGAAAAAACAGGGCGATAACTTCCGTAACAACAGATCGGGTCGTTACACAAATTCAGCCCATTTTTCCTGTTCCTTTTCCTCCTTCATTTTCTTCTTCTATCAACAACTAAAAATTAAGACTTGGTCAAGCTTTTCTATAAATACAGACATCAATCTCAAGAAAGGAAGTTGCTTTTACTTGTCTGTTGCTTAAGGTATTTTGTTCCCCGGCTTCTCACTTAGGAAAAGACAATCTTCAACTGCCAAATGACTTAAATTTATAAACTTATTGCTTTGGATCAAGCGGGCCTTTAATAAAAAACTTAGTATTTGCAGTTTGGACTCAACTGGTTGATGATATTCCCTAAGTAAATTTTCTTTTCTAATTTGTTTTATAGCTAATCTTAGAAGGAAACACAGATTCCCATTGTAACCGTGAGCAATGGTTTTATTTGTTCTTCCTTTTATGTTTTGGTTAGAAATGTAAAAACTTCCACTTAATATTAAAGGTTTTACGAATAAACTAAATAACTTCATTATCTTTTATAAAATTTTTGAAAAACTTTATCCTGGACAAAAGAAAACTTCAGCTTATTAAGTGCTGAAGCTTTTACAAATGAACTAAATAACTTCACCATCTTGTGCTGAAATTTTTGAAAAAACTTTATGACAAAACTAATGATTAGATAAATTAGAATCTTGACCGAATTATGTATTTTGTAAAAAGAATTAGTTACTTTCTACAAATAGAAAAACATAGACAAAAAAGGATAAAATAGGCTTGACATTCCGTATGTTTATATGTATACTAGTCTTATGGTACGCGCATTTCGCGTGTAACCTATCTAAATGAATATAAAACCTTTAAAAAATTATATAAATATTATTTTTGAATTATAATAAATTTATAATTTCTTTCAACAAAGAATATTGATTCTGTATAGCTAATTCAATAAGGAAAATTATTTTATACTTTTCATTCTCTATGTTTTCTTTTAATTCTTTTAACTACTACTACCTTAAATTACTTATGAATAAATGTATATAATTTATTTTAATTAATTTTAATATATATATATATATATATATATATATATATATATATATATATATATATATATATATATATATATATATATATATATATATATATATCTATGTTGGATCGGGCTGCACGCCATAGAACTATATGTATATGTTTTACTTTTCGAGTATTGTAATTGGATTTATAATTTAATATGTGTATAAATTTACAATATGTATTCAACTTATTCAAATAATTAACTTAAAGTACATTATAGTAATTTTTTACTTTAAATTGAAATACTACCATTAGTTTCTAAACGTAAGCATGCCGTATTAAACATTTATATATATTGAATATTTGACCTAGTATGTTGTAAGTTTGGTTCACATATTATTAGTAATCTTTTATTTTTGAAGACTTAAGATTAGATCTAAAATTTTATTAGTAGATTATAACATGTTTATATACATTTTGTCTAATACACGTAAGAAAATGACATAATTACTTTACATAATTTATTTAAGAAAGTGATTTATAAGTAAATTTTTATTTGGCGTTAAATTTCTTAAATTGAGTTTCTATATATGTAGTCCGAATAAGAGAAGATTTAATGACCAAAATTTATTTGATTTTAAAGTCCTAATATTAGTAGAATAATTAAATTACAATTATAACAAATATAAAATCTATTTTTAATGGGTAAAACAGACGAACAATATTTTGCTAAGTGTCTTGGTGCTAGGATATGTGCGATGTGCATGTACCCTCTATCGATCGTATAAAATTATGAAAACTATCAGCCCCTAACAAGAAAATTTTTAAAAATATAAGCTCTTGATATAACAAATATTGAGCCTACTTAGTAAATAAAATAGCGGATATTCTATCTAAGCATGACAATAACCAAGATAATCTTGAAAGTTTAGTGTTATTATATATCTCATTTTTTTATATTAATTTTGTATCAAAATAGTCATCTAGGTACCATGTATTTTAAGACAAGTTAGCTACAAAGAGAAGAAAAATTAGTTGTGACGACCCGGCCCGTCGTCACGGAAATTACCACCCCGTTATATTATAATTACATGTTTTATGCTTTTATATCAGTGTTAGAGTCTATCTGGTGAGTTAGGAGTGGTTTGGATTGAAAATGAGGCATATAGCCTTTTTGAAGGAAAACTTGAATAAGGAAAGTCAACCCGTAGTTGACTATTTGGTTAGAGGGCTCGGAATCGAATTCTGATGATTTGGTTAGTTCCGGGAGGTGATTTGTGACTTAGGGGAGCAATCGGAATTTAATTTGGAGGTCCGGTGTAGAAATAGGCTTGAATTGGCTAAGGTTGAATTTTGGCGAAATACGAACGGTAGGTGAGATTTTGATCCGAGGGTCAGAATGGAATTCCGACAGTTGCAGTAGCTTCGTTATGTGATTTTGGAAATGTCCGCAAATTTTCAGATCATTCGGACGTCGTTTAGTCGGGTTTTTGATTGATTGTGTAATCCGGAATGTTTTAAGGAATTTAGGCTTGAATTCGATGTGAATTATGGGTTTTGATGTTGTTAGATGTGTTTTGAGGATTGGAGCAAGTTCGAATAAGGTATTAGGATGTGTTGGTGTGTTTGGATGAGGTCTCGGGGGCCTCGGGGTGTTTTGGATGGCTAAACGGGAGAAAATGTGGAAAATTGCAGGGAAGCGTTCTGGTTCTGTTGTTTTCGCTCCTGCGGAAATGGGGGCGCAGGAGCGAGTCCGCAGAAGCGGACGAGGGGGCGCAGGAGCGCTTGTCTTCACAGAAGCGGAAAACTGTCCGCTGAGGCGGCGTCGCAGGAGCGAAGAATAGACCGCAGAAGCGGTCAAGAGGCAAGATGGGAAGTTCGCAGAAGCGGAAGGTCGATCGCAAAGGCGAGTCCGCAGGAGCGGACTCTTGATTGCAGAAGCGGACGTTCCCGCAGAAGCGGAAGAAATTCCGCAGGAGCGGACCCGCAGGAGCGGTCCTTGGATCGCAGGTGCGGAAATGGCCAAATAGGCCTGGGTTCGCAGAAGCGACCATCTGGTCGCGGATACGGACTCGCAGGAGCGGAATTCTATCCGCAGAAGCGAAAATCGCAGTGAGTTAATTGTATCGAAGTTAGAAAATTTCAGAAACATTTCACACATTTGGGTCTCGGCTTAAGGAGGCGATTTGGGCGATTTTGAAGAGAAACTCAAGGGAAATCATCAGGTAATCAACTATGGACTTAAACTATGATTAGTATTGATAATATTATGCAATTATATCATGAAAATGGAGGAATTTAGGGTAATTCATGGAAGATTTAGCCCTAGGCTTGAACTTTAGAAAATCAAGGTTTTGAATGGGCAAATAGAGTCCGAATTTGGTTAAAATTGATATGCTTAGACTCGTATCGAGATGAGGGTTCCGAATATGTGACTTTTGTAATTTTTCGAGAAGCGTACCGAAAGTCGGGTTTTGACAACTTTAGGAATTTTGATGTAAATTGAGTTGTATTGATTGGGTGTCGTCCCATTGGCCTAATTTGTTATGTTTCTACTGTATTTGATCAGATTCTACACGTGCGGAGCTTGATTCTCGTGGCAAGGGCATTGCGGAGTAGTCATCGCGCCGTATTGAGGTGAGTAATAGATGTGGGTGATGACCAGCGGGTTCGAAACCCCGGTATACCAC
This sequence comes from Nicotiana noctiflora, assembly GCA_032618575.1. Lineage (NCBI taxonomy): Eukaryota > Viridiplantae > Streptophyta > Magnoliopsida > Solanales > Solanaceae > Nicotiana > Nicotiana noctiflora. Next base: position 120,968 of record JASVEL010012460.1, on the reverse strand, counting down.
TTTGTGACGCTGTATAGCAGCAAGACACGTACTCTCTTGTGAGTGCGGGGTCGATTGTGATTGGGGACTATGGCTTAGTCCGACTTGTTGGTACTGTGTTATGATATTAGGCTATTCTTGAGCCGTCGAACCTCCTTCTCGGATGGTTGCATACTATATTGTGATATTGGCTACTCTTGAGCCGTTGAACCCCCTTCTTGGGCGGTTGAGTATACTTGTGGGCCGTGAGCCAGTTATTGGATCCCGCGAGGATCGTTATCATTGTCTTGTGATATTGACATGCTAGTTTACTACCAGTCCGTAGCTATTTCTGTTATCATGATATTTCAAACCTCTGGAACTTAATATTCTTGTTTTCAACTGAAAAATGATAAAAGAGTTTTCAAAACTACATTTGAGCCTGCGAGGCTGTATTTGCATATTAGCTGACTGGTAGTGGATCGGGCTGCGCGCTGCAGCGGTATATATGTTGGATCGGACTGCACGCCGCAGTAATATTGTGTTTGGGCTGTAGGAGCCCCTCCGGAGTCTGAACCCCCACAGTGAGCACGGGTACCCAAATTGGATCGGGCTACGCGCCGTAGCGGTCATGTCATGCATTACATTGCATTTAGCTACATCTGCTAGCTGTTATACTGTTTTGCTGATGCTTGTTGGTACAGGTACAGTTGATATTGATTCTGTGACGGGGTATTTGATTACAGCTTTACATAGTGCTTTATTGCGGATTTCTTATCTGCGCTGTCTTAACCCTGTTTATTACCACTGAGTCTGGCAGTACTCATTTTACTCCCTGCACCTTGTGTGCAAATCCAGGTACCTCTCAGCAGTGATTCAGTAGCTGTGCGAGGCGACATCTGTGGGATATACGAGGTAGCTGCAGAGTCCGCAGGACCCGATATTCCTTCCTACTGTCTTTCGACTATGTATTGATGTTTCTTTCCGTACTTGGTATCTTGTAAACTATTATACACTTTTGTTCATTAGAGGCTCATGACTCTTGACCCTTCGGTCTATGGGAGTTGGTATATTTTGGGACTTGGTTCCCCGTTTTCGTTATATGTATCGATGTTGCTTCGTGATTTGATGTGCTTAAATGGGATAAAGCGAGCTTCTAGCTCCGTTCTTGTTATGGATTGGTCAGGCTGGCTTAGCAATGTGCTGGGCGCCATCACGACCGGATTTGGGTCGTGACAAGTTGGTATCAGAGCCTAGGTTTACTAGGCCTCATGAGTCTTGAGCCGGTTAGTAGAGTCTTGTGGATCGGTACGAGGACGCCTGTACTTATCCTCGGGAGGCTGCGAACCTTTAGGAAAGACTCCACTTTTCTTGAACCCTGTCGTGCGATCTTGTTGTTCTGAGAACTGAACTTCTATTTTCTATTCTCTCGCAGATGGCAAGAACGCGAGCATCCGGACGAGGTGGACGACATCCATTGCCACCTGTTAGAGGCCGTGGGCGCGGTCGTGCTAGAGGTAGAGGTAGGGCAGCTGAGGCAGTGCTAGCTGACCCGCCTGTTGTACCAGTTCAGGAGCAGCCCCTAGTGGTTGATGCTCCAGCAGCCCCAGTTCAGGGCCAGACTGTATCTATTGCTATTCCTGGTCTTCAGGAGACTCTCGCTCATATATTATCAGTGTGTTCCGGTTTGGCTCAGGTAGTTTCAGCTACTGCTACTGCAGCGACATCTCAGACAGGGGGTGGTCAGCAGACCCTTGCAGCTTGCACACCTGACCCGATTGTTCAGGGACTTCAGACGCTAGAGGCGGTCCCCGCTCAGGTGGTTGCACTGGTTATTCCACCAGCTCCAGCTCTAGAGCATATGGTTCAGGTTATGCCCGACGACGAGCAGCGTCATCTTGAGAGGTTTGGTAGACTTCAGCCACCCCATTTCAGTGGCGTTGAGGGCGAGAATGCCCAGGGTTTCTTGGATAAGTGTCAGAGGATGTTGCGGACAGCTGGTATTCTTGAGTCCAGCGGAGTTTCATTTACTACCTTTCAGTTCATTGGTCCCGCATTTGATTGGTGGGAAGAGTTTGAGAGGCGTAGGCCTGCAGGAGCAGCACCTCTCACATGGCAGCAGTTCTCTACTCTCTTTCTAGAGAAATATGTACCTCAGTCTCGTCGTGAGGAGCTACATCGCCAGTTCGAGTGGTTGGTTCAGGGCGACATGTCTGTGACCCAGTATGAGCTCAGATTCACACAGTTGGCTAGGCATGCCACATGGATGATCCCTAATGATAGGGAGAGGATCAGGAGGTTCATTGATGGCCTCAACTACTCCATCCGCATTCTTATGACCAGAGAGAGAGTTTTGTCATCATCATTTGAGCAGGTTGTTGATATGGCACGCTCCATTGAGGCGGATCATCGCCGAGAGAGAGGGGAGCGGGAGGCCAAGAGGCCTCGTGGTTCTGGCAGTTTCAGTGGTGCTCCATCTAGAGGGCATTCCCAGCAGAGCAGAGGTCGCACACCTAGACCTTCTCATTCGGGCCGCCCAGAGCAGAGCGGAGGTTCATATGGTCGTGGTCGACAGGGGTTTCAGCAGGGTCAGTCATCACTTAGTGCCCTTCCACCTCAGAGTGCAGCACCTACTTCTTCAGCCCAGGAATCTTCTGTGGCGAGGGGTTCCCTTCAGTCCCCTTCTCCAGCACCAGGTGCATGTGATGAGTGTGGTGAGTTTGGCCACATGAGGAGACAATGCCCTCGACTCTGTAGGGACAGGGCTCAGCAGAGGGACCAGCCCTCATCTTCAGCACCATCTCAGTCTAGTAGAGGTGTAGGTCAGTCTTCTCGTGGTCGCCCCAGGGGCGAAGAGAGATCTGGTGGAGGCCAGGAGCGATTCTATGCACTTCCTGACAGGCGTGATGCAGTTTCCTCCGATGCAGTGATTACAGGTATCATTTCTGTCTGTCACAGAGATGCCTCTGTTCTATTTGATCCAGGGTCCACATATTCATACGTGTCCTCTTATTTTGCACATCATTTGGGTGCGACTTGTGGTAGTCTTGACTTACTTGTTCATGTATCCACCCCCGTGGGTGATACGATTGTTGTGGATCATGTCTATAGATCCTGTGTTATATCTATTGGGGGTCTGGAGACCCAGGCAGATTTGTTATTGTTGGGAATGATAGACTTTGATGTTATATTGGGTATGGATTGGTTGTCTCCGTACCATGCTATATTGGACTGTCATGCTAAGACAGTTACGTTGGCCATTCCTGGTATTTCTCAAATTGAGTGGCGGGGTTCGACCGATTTCGTCCCTAGCCGTGTCATTTCGTTCTTAAAAGCTCGGAAGATGGTCGAAAAAGGGTGTTTATCATACTTGGCTTTTGTGAGAGATGTGGGAGCTGAGTCTCCTAGCATTGATTCTGTACCTGTTGTGAGGGACTTCCCAGATGTATTCCCCTCAGACCTGTCGGGCATGCCGCCGGACAGGGATATTGATTTTGGCATTGACTTGGTGCCGGGCACTCATCCCATATCCGTTCCTCCTTATCGGATGGCACCGACTGAGTTGAAAGAACTGAAAGAGCATCTCTAGGAGCTTCTGGATAAGGGTTTCATCCGTCCTAGCGTGTCCCCGTGGGGTGTGCACCGGTATTATTTGTTAAAAAGAAAGATGGTTCCATGCGGATGTGTATTGATTATAGGCAATTGAACAAAGTGATAGTGAAGAACAAGTACCCTCTGCCGCGCATAGATGATTTGTTTGATCAATTACAGGGTGCGAGGGTGTTTTCTAAGATCGATCTTCGTTCAAGCTATCATCAGCTGAAGATCAGAGACTCAGATATATTGAAGACTGCATTCAGGACCAGATATGGTCATTATGAGTTTCTTGTGATGTCGTTTGGGCTGACCAACGCCCCAGCAGCATTTATGCATCCGATGAACAGTGTGTTCAGGCCTTATTTGGATTCATTTGTGATTGTGTTCATTGATGACATTCTAGTCTACTCCCGTAGTCGGGAGGAGCATGCTCAACATTTGAGTATTGTGTTGCAGAGATTGAGGGAGGAGAAGCTATATGCTAAATTCTCCAAGTGCGAGTTTTGGCTCGAGTCCGTAGCATTTATGGGACATGTGGTGTCTCGTGATGGTATTCAGGTTGATCCTAAGAAGATAGAGGCGGTGCAGAGTTGGCCTAGACCGTCCTCAGCTACAGAGATCAGGAGTTTTCTTGGCTTGGCGGGATATTATCGCCGGTTTGTTCAGGGATTTTCATCCATTGCTTCTCCGTTGACTAAATTGACCCAGAAGGGTGCACCATTCGTGTGGTCGGATGAGTGCGAGGAGAGCTTTCAGAAGCTCAAGACAACTTTGACCACAGCTCCAGTGTTAGTATTGCCATCAGCTTCAGGTTCATATATTGTTTATTGTGATGCCTCGAGAGTGGGGATAGGTTGTGTGTTGATACAGGAAGGTAAGGTAATTGCTTATGCTTCTCGGCAGTTGAAGCCACATGAGAAGAACTATCCTGTTCATGATTTGGAACTAGCCGCCATTGTTCATGCCTTGAAAATTTGGAGGCACTATTTGTACGGCGTGTCTTGTGAGGTGTATACCGACCATCATAGTCTCCAGCACTTGTTCAAACAGAAAGACCTTAATTTGAGACAGCGGAGATGGCTTGGGTTGCTTAAGGATTATGACATTACTATATTAATCATCCGAGGAAGGCCAATGTGGTGGCCGATGCTTTGAGCCGGAAGGCGGTCAGTATGGGAAGCTTAGCATATATTCCAGCTGAGGAGAGGCCATTTGCTTATGATGTTCAGGTGCTAGCCAATCGGCTAGTGAGGTTAGATATTTCGGAGCCCAGCAGGGTATTGGCTTGTGTTGTATCTCGGTCATCTCTATATGATCATATTCTTGAGCGTCAGTATGATGATCCACATTTGGTTGTCCTTAAGGACAGAGTTCAGCATGATGATGCTAGAGATGTCACCATTGGTAGTGACGGCGTATTGAGGATGCAGGGCCGGATATGTGTGCCCAATGTTGATGGCCTTCGTGAGTTGATTCTGGAGGAGGCCCATAGCTCGCGATATTCTATCCATCCAGGAGCCGCGAAGATGTATCAAGATTTGAAACAACACTATTGGTGGAGAAAGATGAAAATGGACATTGTCGGACATGTATCACGGTGCCTCAACTGTCAGCAGGTTAAGTACGAGCATCAGAGGTCCGGTGGTGTATTTCAGCGCATTGTTATTCCTGAGTGGAAATGGGAGAGGATCAATATGGACTTTGTTACTGGACTCCCTCGGACAGCGAGGAAGTTTGATTCTGTTTGGGTGATTGTGGATAGGCTGACCAAGTCGGCTCACTTCATTCCAGTTAGTACTACCTACTCATCGGAGCGATTGGCAGCGATCTTTATTCGGGAGATTGTCCGATTGCATGGAGTCCCAGTGTCTATCATATCCGACAGGGGTACTCAGTTCACTTCTCAGTTTTGGAGAGCATTTCAGCGAGAGATGGGTATGCGGGTAGAGTTGAGTGCCGCATTTCACCCCCAGACAGACGGACAGTCTGAGCGCACTATTCAGATTCTGGAGGATATGTTGCGAGCATGTGTGATTGACTTTGGTGGTTCGTGGGATGAGTTCCTACCACTTGCTGAGTTTGCTTACAACAACAGTAGTCGAGTATTCAGATGGCCCCGTACGAGGCATTGTATGGCAGACGGTGTAGATCCCCCGTGGGATGGTTTGAGCCTGGTGAGGATAGATTGATAGGGATTGAGTTAGTCCAGGATGCTCTGGATAGAGCAAAGTTGATCCAGGAGAGGCTTCGTACAGCACAGTCTCGTCAGAAGAGTTATGCGGACCGTAGTCTTTCATGGTTGGTGACAGAGTATTGTTGAAGGTTTCACCTATGAAGGGTGTCATGAGGTTCGGGAATAAAGGGAAGTTGAGTCCCAGGTACATTGGTCCTTTTGAGATACTTAGGAGAGTTGGAGAGGTGGCATATGAGTTGGCCTTGCCGCCCAGTCTATCCAGCGTTCATCCAGTATTCCATGTGTCTATGCTCCGGAAGTACATTGGAGATCCGTCTCATGTATTAGATTTCAGTACCATTCAGCTTGATGGTGATCTATCCTATGATATGGAGCCTATTGCTATTTTGGGTCGTCAAGTGAGAAAATTGAGGTCCAAGGAAATTGCATCAGTTAAGGTTCAGTGGAGAGGTCGACCCGTGGAGGAGGCCACTTGGGAGATCGAGCGGGAGATGCGGAGCGGATATCCTCACTTGTTTGAGACTTCAGGTATGTTTCTTGACCCGCTCGAGGACGAGCGTTTGCTTAAGAGGGGGAGAATGTGACGACCCGGCCCGTCGTCACGGAAATTACCACCCCGTTATGTTGTAATTACATGTTTTATGCTTTTATATCAGTGTTAGAGTCTATCTGGTGAGTTAGGAGTGATTTGGATTGAAAATGAGGCATATAGCCTTTTTGAAGGAAAACTTGAATAAGGAAAGTCAACTCGGAGTTGACTATTTGGTTAGAGGGCTCGGAATCGAATTTTGATGATTTGGTTAGTTCCGGGAGGTGATTTGTGACTTAGGGGAGCAATCGGAATTTAATTTGGAGGTCCGATGTAGAAATAGGCTTGAATTGGCTAAGGTTGAATTTTGGCGAAATCCGAACGATAGGTGAGATTTTGATCCGGGGGTCAGAATGGAATTCCGACAGTTGCAGTAGCTTCGCTATGTGATTTTGGATATGTTCGCAAATTTTCAGATCATTCGGACGTTGTTTAGTCGGGTTTTTGATTGATTGTGTAATTCGGAATGTTTTAAGGAATTTAGGCTTGAATTCGATGTGAATTATGGGTTTTGATGTTGTTAGACGTGTTTTGAGGATTGGAGCAAGTTCGAATAAGGTATTAGGATGTGTTGGTATGTTTGGATGAGGTCCCGGGGGCCTCGGGGTGTTTTGGATGGCTAAACGGGAGAAAATGTGGAAAATTGCAGGGAAGTGTTCTGGTTCTGTTGTTTTCGCTCCTGCGGAAATGGGGGCGCAGGAGCGAGTCCGCAGGAGCGGACGAGGGGGCGCAGGAGCGCTTGGCTTCGCAGAAGCAGAAATATTCTCCGCTGAAGCGGCGTCGCATGGGCGTAGAGGAGACCGCAGAAGCGGGATTTGCCAAGAGATGGGAAGTCCGCGGAAGCGGAAGGTCGATCGCATAGGCGAGTCCGCAGAAGCGGACTCTTGATCGCAGAGGCGGAAAGGACCGCAGGGGCGGAAGAAATTCCGCAGAAGCGGACGCGCAGGGGCCAAATAGGCCTGGGTTCGCAGAAGCGACCATTTGGTCGCAGAAGCTGTTTCGCAGGGGTGGAAAATGGTCCGCAGAAGCGAAAATCGCAGTGAGTTAAGTGTATTAGAAGTTAGAAAATTTCATAAACATTTCACACATTTGGGTCTCGTCTTAAAGGAGGCGATTTAGGCGATTTTGCAGAGAAACTCAAGGGAAAATCATCAGGTAATCAACTATGGACTTAAACTATGATTAGTATTGATAATATTATGCAATTATATCATGAAAATGGAGGAATTTGGGGTGATTCATGGAAGATTTAGCCCTAGGCTTGAACTTTAGAAAATCAAGGTTTTGAATGGGCAAATAGAGTCCGAATTTGGTAAAATTGATATGCTTAGACTCGTATCGAGATGAGGGTTCCGAATATGTGACTTTCGTAATTTTTCGAGAAGCGTACCGATAGTCAACTTTTGACAACTTTGGGAATTTTGATGTAAATTGAGTTGTATTGATTGGGTGTCGTCCCATTGGCCTAATTTGTTGTGTTTCTACTATATTTGATCGGATTCTACGCGTGCGGAGCTTGATTCTCGTGGCAAGGGCATTGCGGAGTAGTCGTCGCGCTATATTGAGGTGAGTAATAGATGTGGGTGATGACCAGCGGGTTTGAAACCCCGGTACACCACTTTGTGATGTTGTATAGCGGCGAGACACGTACTCTCATGTGAGTGCGGGGTCGATTGTGATTGGGGACTATGGCTTAGTCCGACTTGTTGGCAATGTGTTATGATATTGGCTATTCTTGAGCTGTCGAACCTCCTTCTCGGATGGTTGCATATTATATTGTGATATTGGCTACTCTTGAGCCGTTGAACCCCCTTCTTGGGTGGTTGAGTATACTTGTGGGCCGTGAGCCAGTTATTGGATCCCGTGAGGATCGTTATCATTGTCTTATCATATTGACATGTTAGTTACTACCAGTCCGTAGTTATTTTTGTTGTCATGCTATTTCCAATCTCTGGAACTTGATATTACTGTTTTCAACTGAAAAATGATAAAAGAGTTTTCAAAAACTACTCTTGAGCCTGCGAGGCTGTATTTGCATATTAGCTGACTAGTAGTGGATCGGGCTGCGCGCCGCAGCGGTATATATGTTGGATCGGACAGCACGCCGCAGTAATATTGTGATTGGGCTGTAGGAGCCCCTCCGGTCTGAACCACCACAGTGAGCACGGGTACCCAAATTGGATCGGGCTACGCGCCGTAGCGGTCATATCATGCATTGCATTGCATTTAGCTACATCTGCTAGTCGTTATACTGTTTTGCTGGTACTTATTGGTACAGGTACAGTTGATATGGATTCTGTGACAGGGTATTCGATTACAGCTTTACATAGTGCTTTATTGCGGATTTCTTATCTGCGTTGTCTTACCCTTGTTTATTACCACTGAGTCTGGCAATACTCATTTTACTCCCTGCACCTTGTGTGCAGATCCAGGTACCTCTCAGCAGTGATTCAGTAGCTGTGCGAGGCGACATCTGTGGGATATACGAGGTAGTTGTAGAGTCCGCAGGACCCGATATTCCTTCCTACTGTCTTTCGACTATGTATTGATGTTTCTTTCCGTACTTGGTATCTTGTAAACTATTATACACTTTTGGTCATTAGAGGCTCACGACTCTTGACCCTTCGGTCTATGGGAGTTGGTATATTTTGGGACTTGGTTCCCCGTTTTCGTTATATGTATCGCTGTTGCTTCGTGATTTGATGTGCTTAAATGGGATAAAGCGAGCTTCTAGCTCCGTTCTTGTTATGGATTGGTCAGGCTGACTTAGCAATGTGCTGGGCGCCATCACGACCGGATTTGGGGTCGTGACATTAGCGATAGATAAATTACGTAGTTAAATAATAAAATTCATCGTTAATTCTAGAGTCAGTTATGTATTACAAAAAATCCTGTTAGCTACAAGATGAAAATACTAACTAATTCTTATTTTGTAAAATTAAATTAGTAATAATATTAGTTTTTGTTTAACCTAAAAATAAAAGTCATTTTCCATCTATTTATTTCAACATAAGCATTGAGGTAATTAAGGTATTTTTGTAAATTAAATTATGATAATAAATTTCTTATCACAAATTAATGATTACTATTTTTTTTAATAATAATTACTATTTCAAAATCTGATGCCATAGTAAATTTTAATTTAACAACCAAGCTTCTAAGAAAGTACTTGAAATTTAAATTTTAAAACAACAAAAAAATTATATGAAAGGAAAAATTGGTCTTTATGATCAAACAAGGACAAAGAAAAAAAACCATATAAGACGTGAAGTTTCCTTGTTGGACACCAACGAAAATCTTTCCTCCAACTTTTTTGTATTCTGTCTTAATATGTTGTATCTTTATTAGGAGAGGATATCAAATACTAAATTATATTAGATTTTTTTATTTAGAACTCCTAAATATAAGAAAAGTCTTTTGATTACAATTTTATCCAATATAAAATTTATTTTTAAAGAATAAAAAAGGCGAATGACATTTCGCTAAGGGCCTTCGTGCTTTTAATATAGTACTAGTTTCTATAAACGTGCATTACACGTGATGCTTAGTCAATTTTTTATATAAAGAGACACCAAATTTAATTAATGAGAGACATTTATAAATAAAAATATCAAAAAAATATTATTATATTAACATAATATATGAATTCAAAGAGATTGGACATCAATGATATAAACCTGCAAAAATGATCAATTTAGTCGTCTTAATTAAATAATATTATTAAGTACTTATAGTTTATAAATATGCAGTGTGATCATATCTTACCTAAGATTTTTTTGGTAGATGCTATTCTTTGTGTATTTTCCATTATGATGCTTTGATTGATTTGTCATAACAAGAACTTTTATTGTGAATGTTAATATTCTTTTTAAAAATGTAATATATAATTGTCCATGGTAGAAAATAAGTTACGACAGATACAATTTTAAATATTCAAATACAGAATGGCCTTCCACCATATATATTTATTATCAAGTTTATATTATTGTGTATATAACAAACACAAAAACTCTTTCACAATAATTATATCTAATTTGTAGTAGGTTAGGTTCTAACTATCTAAATGCTTAAAGAGTTCTTGTTCAATTAAGAATTATTATATATTTTAATTTGTATAAATTTCACCATATGCCTGGTTGCTTTTCCACTCACCATCTTTCATGAAATCCCTCTTTAAAGCCTATATCGTGTCATTTAAGGTACAGTAGCCATCTTCCATGTTAGATTCACGTTGGACCTTATTACCGTGTCAAAAAAGACGTTATAGAGATCATCAAAACAGTTTTTAAGTGTATTTTTTTGGAGAGAACCTACTTTTTTATGCTTCTCCAAAACTGTTCTGCTTCTCCTCAAAAATACTTCTTTTTCTTCCAGAAGCTTGGCCAAACACCTCAAATTTTGGCCAAAGGTACTTTTAGTAAAAAAAAAAAAAAAAAATTGGCCAAACAAGCTATTAAAGGAAAACTCTAATTTATAAGTCTTTAAAGGGCAACATGTCAAAACACATAGTTTAGTACATTTTAATTCCTTTTGACAGCCAAATATCTTTATTTTTCTTTTACATTATTTTGTTTACTTTGAGACTTCGTGATGCATTAGTAAATTTTTTTTTAATTTGCGAGCTACTTTTAATTAGAGAGTTAAAGATATTCTTATTTATTTAATATAGATCTTCCATTGTATGTAAGTCGATTTTGGGAAGAAAAAAATAAACTCGTTATGTTACTAAGAAACTTTGGTTCATCAAATGACTTATGTAACGGTACAAGGTAAATATATAGAAATTTTGACAATAACGTCATACATGCAAAAATCATGATGTGACAAGGTTCTTCCAAGCATGTGTTCATCCCAATAATTCAATTTTTTCCAAGAGCATCCTTTTAAATATCTACAAAAGTAATTTCTTTTATGCTTGTATTTTACAATGATAACAAATAAAGCACAATGGCAAACAATTCCGAATGAATATGCTGCAACATATTTCTCTCTTGGATAACTACATATTGCATTTTGAAGAAGTATATTAATGTCTACAATAAAGGTCCTTATCATGACAGAGTAACCAAAACTTTAGAAGAATTTTTATTTTTTTTTAAAAAACTGAGGCCTTAATTTTAAATAGAATTATTACATAATTAAAATTTTAATCATGAAACTCAAGTAAGAAACGGTTAGATAGGATTCTTAGTTACCAAATCTCCTTTTAATTAAATCTCAATAGTAAGTATAATTCAAAAATAAACAAAAAGCCGAAAATCTAAGTGAAAATAAGAAGTGATATTACGTGGGGTAATGCATCCACTCAGTCACATACCATCGAAAATTGATGTGAAGTCAAAGGATATATAAATGACCGTATAATTTTGGAGCTTTTAGAAGCATTTAAACTATGATAGTGATTCCAATTATCACAGACTGTATTATTATTTTCGGTTTCAAATAAGAAAAAAATTAATATAAAAAAGTTAGTTGACTCTGAAATTATAAATATTAAAAAAAAAATAATAAGTATTCACTAATATTAATAAAATAGTTAAATAACTCTTTTGTTCGGTGTTTATTTTTGTATTAGCTATAACTTTGCACTTCAAAATGAAAATTATCCAAATATTCGGTGATGAACACCGCAGAATAGGGCCTCTTCTATAAATATATATATTTGTCTATATAATTCGAAAATAATAATTAAATAAGGTAAAATTGTATAATTGAAATAGAAAAAAAAAAGAGTAACGATCCTAACTCGAAAAGAATAAGTAAGAAATCTAACTAAAGGAATAGAAAGTGCTCCAGATAAGATATACTCCTAAACCTAAAAGCTGTATAAGTTAAAAGGACTCTTAAAAACCGAAAGAATGGCAATTTTTACGTTTGTCTTAGGTGTAGTTTAAATTGGAAAAGAATTCTAGCCTTAGGTAATTTATAATTATGTCCTCAAATTTATAGAAATATTTAAGGTTATAAAAGTCAATCAATATTTTAAGGATATTTTAATCATTTAATATTTAGCATAAATTATTTGTACTTTTATAATAATATAGATAGATAGATAGATAGATAGATAGTATAGTATAGTACAGATAAATAGTTAACCTATGATTTTTAGAAGCTCCAGATGTTATCTTCCCTCTCAAATATATCCGTAAATAATTAAAACGATCCAGATATATCTCTCGCCCTAAAATTTATTCTATTTTCTATTGGTATAATGCTGGTCCCTGAGTATTTGTTTGGGACTGAGGGCGCAACTATTTGTTATTTTTGTTGTTGTTGCATAATTCAATGCTTTGTATTGTCTTTTCGGGTCTGCATGGTTCATCCTAATTTTTCCAAGATAGTCTAATTATCTAATTACCTTTTCATTATTCATAGGAACTCATTGAAAGTACATAATCACAGACTCTTCAATCTAGTTTAGATTTCTGTATACTATATAAGGTTCTTAATTTTGTTGGTTATGCATACATGTCTGTTGGTCATTTTTTGTTGTCACAATGGATCGTTGAGTTGATTTTTTTTCTGTTCCCTGATTTTCAAGTTGGCTATGCCTTAACTCTCTTTTAGACTTGCATGCTCATCTCGAGAATACACTTTAAAAAAATGAAAATTATCAAAGGAATAAAACTATACATGCAGAGGCGGAGCCACAGTGTCAGCAACTAATTTGATCGAACCTAGTAATTTTTGTTCAAATTATGTATTTGTCCTGCAATTTTCATTAAATATGTATAAATTATTAATTTAAAACCCAATAACATAAAAGGAACGGGATCGAACCCATAAGTTTGAAATCATGGCTTCGTCTCTGCAGACCAGTTATCTTGGTCATACAAAAGAATGACAGAAGTTGATCATCTTTGACTATCAATATACAATTGAATGGAACAGCTTATAGACTCCATGTAGATAACTTGAAACACCACCAACATAAGAGACCATGATAGGAAATGGTGCACAGAAATTATTTGATATGGTATTATTTCTTTTTTCTTCTCTCTACAAGTATCAAGATATGTATAGCACTATTTTACTTTTGCCGGACAAACGGAGAAGTGCTAAAATGGATGCCAGGCTTCACCATAGTACGCCTCTTCCTTTTCCTCGTCCCACTTCACAGTCTCCCTTATATCCTTGACTGCCTCATCAATCACTCGGGTCTCCTACCCGAGCTTGCCACAGAAATAGCTTTCTACTTGTCACAGAAGCATAGAGGTCTTTAAACTTCATCGTGGCTGAGTGGTTACCTATAGTGAGTCCACACTGGACTGAAACCACTGAACCACTCGCAACTAAGGTGAGTTCTTTGATATGTATTATCTTGTTCTGAATTAGTGTACCACTACCATTGTCCTCCGAGGAAACCACATCTGATCAGTCACTCAGGGCAACACAAAATACAACACGAACAACTATAAACATCTCTACCCATTTGCATCCATCATTTATTCTGTTGGCATTTACTCTGATTAGCAGATACCTGTCAGGAAGGGCATAAAGCATGTACCTAATTGATGGCAAGTGAAGAAAATGATAACTAATAACACATTATTTCCAAAAGCTGGCTCCAACAAGGTAGTTACAACTGTCAGTCCTAACCATTAAACTGAGATTATTCTGTTACCTAGACTCAAGTAGGTTATTCTGAGATGGGTAATGTATTTTCAGCATTTAGCAAGACGAGACACCAGAATGTCAATGGCAAATTGAAGTGTCTAGACCTCTTAATTACCTACAACAACAACAAGTTCAGTAGTTTCCCACGAGTGGAGTCGGTGAGACCTCTTAATTACCTAATTATAACATTTTTTTCTTTGTCCATAAGTAAAGAAAGATTTTATTACTATAACTGGCCGAGCACCAAGACTGCGTTGGTGAGTACAAAAACAATATACAACTCTTCCATTTACACCAAAAGGTATTGACGTTTAGAAAATCACCCCCCTCTTGTACACTACAACAAATTGGATTTTTAGCAGCAATATATAGTGGCGACCATAAATATTGCTACAAAAGTAACATATTTAGCAGCGATGTTACAAGTCGCTACTACAAGTAATTTTTTAGCAGCGACTTTCCTGAGGTCGCCTGTAATGTGGCTGAAATTTTTAGTCCCCGCGAAAACTAAAATTTTGGCTCCATATTATTTGTGGCGACTGTAAATTGTCGCTACTAAATGCGTGTTGGAGCGACTGGGTCGCTACTATACTGTGTTATTTTTAATTTAAAATAAAATAAAAATTCAAATAAGATAAAATTGTTGTATCTCTCTCTCTATAGACTGTTATGCAAAGTCTATACGCAGAGTTCCATGTCTTTCTCTCTCTCAAATCTCTCCCCCTCTCTCTAAAATTCCTTCTAAAATCACGACTGGTTTGCTCCAAATCTCTCATATCAACAGAAGAAATTCAATTATCAGGTTTGTGGTCAAATCCCTAATTTCCCCCTTTTTCTTTTATCAAAAATTTGATCGATTTTTGCTCCAATCCGATTTCTCTCATCTTGTTGCTGAGTTTTCCCTAATCTCAGCGAGATTTCTGAGTTTTGTTCATATTTTTAACCGAAACCTACATTAATTTTATATAAATTTATGTTTGGGTTTTTTTAATAAGGATTCTTTACTCAATAAGGTAAAATTTTCAACATGCAGTTAGGGATTATCATTATTTCAGTGATTTTACATTTGTATTCTTAGATTTATCTAGAATTTCTCTGAACCATTTGATAATCTACAGGAATACAAAAAAAATCATAAGCAGTGACTAGTACACTCGGTTCTCTTGTAAGCAGCAACTAGTACACTCGGTTCTCTTGTGGCCAGACGCATAAGGTAACCTTTTGACAAAACAGACTCTGTTATTTATTAAAATTGACTGGAAATTATTCTCATGTGTTTTTATGTAATGAATACTCCTATTCTATATCAGTCTCTTCTATAGGTAAAGTGGTTAACATTGCAAGATGCATGTCTTTGGTGCTGTTTGTATGATTAATGATATAGTGCGAACTGCTTGGTTAAAAATTAAAAGTTAAAAATTGTGCGCATAACTGGAGTTGGGTGCAACTGGAGCCTTTTTTTGTTTGGTTTTGGTTGTGGCTTGTGCTTCGATTTTTGTTTTGATGCTAACATATGCTGATGATACTGTGAAAAAGGTTGAATTTTACGTTCACCTTGTTCTATTCTGAAACGTTAAGTAATCTTAATGAACTGAAGATTCTAAGGCGAATATGATACAAATAGATCTAGCAAGACAACCGAATGTGCTGATTATCGCAAGAGAACTACATATGGAAACCATTTATTTCCCAAAGTTGATTAACACATCATTAGAAAGTAGTTTTCAATACCATAACTAATCTCCAAGTAAGAAATAAAATATTAAATGGAATAGAAATGAAATAAAATACATATGAAAATCATCGTATATATTGGCACAATACTGTTAGAAGTTTGATTGTTTTCAAATCAACATCAAATTAATTCATTATGACTGTCTAATTATTGTTGCATTTTCCTTATGGAGTATCGTAAAAACTTAAAAAAGTTGTATCATAATTTAAGAATATATAATTTAAGGATTTATATAGCTACTTGCCAGATAGTACTTGGTAAAAAGGATGAAGATCAAGAATGAACTCCCAATCATAAAGCTAAAAGGATTCCACTGCCAAAACAAATTAAACACTGGAATTAGCTGTCTAATTGAGAATAAAATAATATAATACTATATTAAGCTGTGGATATTAATTGAGAGGACAAAAAACAACAAATTAATTTACAGTATGCATTGATTTGCTGGTAGAAGTTAAGACAGAGATGATATCAGTATTGTTTGTAAACTTTGAAAGCCCAAGCAAAGATTTGAGTTGTTGTAGACCAATCACACAAGCAGCACCAGCCATGAAACCAACAATAGCAGTATGTGAAAGAAAATCAACTAGAAATCCCAACAATATCAGCATGTAGAGGATCTTTCTTGGGTTCGTTAGCTGGAATTTTTGGTTTTAAAGTTGTTTTGGAGTTGGTAAATTTCTTTGTTGTTGTTGTTGTTGTTGTAAAATCTTGGTTGTACTATAATCTGGAATATAATAAGGGACTAACCTTTCCATTATTCTAAATATAGGAATGGATAAAAGTTGGATGAATATTAGGAATAGAGGTGACCAAAGGTACATAGATGGAGTAGATGGCTTTCTTAATTGGGCATTTAGTCAACCAAGGGAAAGTACTATGATTCGATGTCCTTGTAAAGGGTGTATGAATACTGCATTCAAGCTAAAGCCTGATGTAAGAGGAGACTTATTGAAAAAGGGTTTCTGGGATTCTTACAAAGTGTGGGACTTGCATGGAGAAGTGTTAGTTAGAGTTGAAAATTCTAACGTAATACTCAATAATGAAGTAGAAGATGATAACATTGAAGAGGATAATATTATAGAAATGATTCACGATGCGTGGGGACATACGAATGTGGAGGATAATAATAATACTTCTATGGACAATGAAGAGCCAAATTTACATGCAGCAAAGTTCTATAAATTGTTAGAAGATACTCAGACAGAACTTTATCCTGGTTGTAGTAAAGTCTCAAAGTTATCTTTTGTTGTTAAACTACTTCACTTGAAGTGCCTTAATCATTGGAGCAACAAATCAATGGATGAACTGTTGAGTTTCTTTAAAGAAGTTCTTCCGGAGGGTTCATTTGTGCCGAGTTCTTTCTATGAAGCGAAGAAAGTTCTTCGTGACCTAGGCTTGGGTTACACCAAAATAGATGCATGTGAGAATGATTGTATTTTATATTGGCGTGATTATGCCAATGCCCAATTATGTCCTAAGTGCGGTAAGTCTAGATGGAAGTCAGAAGAAAACAAAGGCAAGAAAGTAGCTTGTAAAGTATTGCGACATTTTCCAATCAAACCAAGGCTTCAGAGATTGTACATGGCAAGAGAGATAGCGAAAAAGATGAGGTGGCACAAGGATAAAAATGTTGATGATGGTGTCTTGCGACATCCGTCTGACTCCATAGCATGGAAATCCTTTGATGAGCGACATCCCACCTTTTCAGTTGAATTAAGAAATGTTCGATTAGGTTTAGCAAGTGACGGGTTCCAACCTTTTGGTAACATGAGTGCCAATCATAGTATTTGGCCAGTCGTACTAGCAACATATAATCTGCCGCCATGGGATTGCATGAAGGATCCATATTTCATGATGACACTTCTTATTCCAGGCCCTAGGTGTCCAGGAAATGATATAGATGTATACTTGCAACCAATGATTGAAGAGTTGAAAGAATTGTGGGATGGAGTCGAAACTTATGATTCCTACTCAAAATCTAATTTTATGATGCGTGCGGCTATAATGTGGACGATTAATGACTTTCCTGCATATGGGAACCTTTCAGGATGGTCAACAAAAGGCAAGCTTGCATGTCCTTGTTGTCATAAAGACACACAATCAGTTTCTTTACGTAGTAAGTTGTGTTATATGAGTCATCGTCGCTTCCTTCCAATGGAGCATCCATGGCGCCGAAATAGGAGAAAATTTGATGGAAAGGTAGAAAAGAGGGTTGCACCTATTCCTTTAACAGGCGATGAAGCACTTATGCAATTACAGGGCTTGGGCAATGTGAGTTTTGGGAAGGGAAAAAAGCGAAAACGTGACTTCCCCAAAAGTGCTTACAATTGGAGGAAGAAAAGTATATTTTTTCAATTGCCTTATTGGAGTACTCTTTTGTTACGACATAACCTTGATGTGATGCACATAGAGAGAAATGTATCTGACAATATAATATCAACTTTGATGAATATGGTTGGAAAGACAAAGGACACATTAAAAAGTAGATATGACTTGGTGGACCTTGGTATTAGGCAAGAATTGCATCCAATTGAGGATGGGGATAATGTATTGTTACCGGCAGCATGTTACGCATTGTCCTCGGAGGAGAAGTTGAAGTTATGCCATTTTTTGGCTAATATGAAGGTTCCTGATGCTTTTTCATCAAATATTTCAAGGTGTGTAAACATATTAGAGAAAAAGATCTATGGATTAAAAAGTCATGATCACCATGTATTATTGCAAAACATTCTCCCAGTTGCAATACGTGGTTTATTGCCTAAAGAAGTGTGTGAACCAATTATAGAGCTTGGAATTTTTTTCAAGAATCTATGTTCTAAGACCTTGACAATCGAAGGTCTTGACATCTTGGAGGCTGAATGTGCATGCATATTATGCAAACTTGAAACTATTTTCCCGCCGGCATTCTTTGATGTCATGGTTCATTTGCCAATTCACTTGGCAAGAGAGGCAAAGCTTGGTGGACCAGCTCAATTTCGATGGATGTACCCTTTTGAGAGGTAGTTATTATATAATGTTAATGCCATAATTTTATTGGCACATTATACTGATGAGTTATTTCAATATAGGTATTTGCGAACACAAAAGTCATATGTTCGCAATAATGCTCATCCAGAAGGTTCAATTGCTGAAGGTTATTTGGCTGAGGAAAGTCTCACATTTTGCTCCAGATACTTAAAGAATATGTCAACCAAGTTCAACAAACCGGCCAGGAATGACGATGGATCTATGTCAAATGGGGAGATGTCTATCTTCAAAAAAAGTGGGCAGAAAAAAGGTGGTTCAGAAGGCATCACACTCTCTCATGATGAGTTCAAACAAGCATGTATGTATGTGCTTCAAAATTGTGAAGAGGTTCTGCCATTCATGGAGTAAGTATCATATTAATCTCAAGATAGGCTCACATTTAAATGTTTCAACAACATTATCTTGACTGACTCCATTGTCAAACTATAGGGAATACCAAGGAGAGATTGGAAGACAAGGTTCAATGAGTGATGGGATGCATAACAATGGGTTTGTTGATTGGTTTTGTGCACGTGTAGGTGTCTAGTTAAGTGACATTTTTAATATTATTGTAATATTACGACGACGTTATTAGTTACAACGATGTTGTTTGGCTTGTAGGTCTTTGTACTAGCTGCACAAGGCCGCGCAAACGAGGAGCTCATAAGCTTAGCCGTTGGTCCTGCACCAATGGTGCATCGCTATTCCAAATTTGTGGTAAATGGATTCAGATTCCATACAAGAGATCTTGAGATGAGAAGAAAAACACAAAATAGTGGAGTCCTCGTGAGAGGAGATGATTCAGACTCTAATAAGGAGTATTACGGTGTATTGGAGGACATTTACGAGTTGTCCTATATTGGAAATAGGAAAGTTTATTTATTCAAGTGTCACTGGTGGGACGTGGCTCGATTGGGAAGGGGATATAAGATTGATAAATATGGCTTCACAAGTGTGAATACTCATTGTGCCTTGAACACAAACGAGCCATTTGTATTGGCATCTCAGTGTGAACAAGTCTTTTACTTGGACGACATGGTTGATAAAGAGTGGCTTGTAGTTGTAAAGACAAATCCTCGCGACCTTTTCAATATGCCCGAAAATGATGATTGTGTAGAAGTTGACGAGGAAGCATTGCTGAATGAAGGAGCTTATCAACAAGAGGAAGCTGAATTGAACATTTTGCGTACCAATGACCATGAAAATGATATTGGTTTGTCATTACACAGGAATGATGTTGAACCACAAAGTATTAACAACAATCATGCAAGCAAACAAGCACAAACAAGTGTGCATGATGATGAAGAGAATTTTATTAATGACAATCTTATAGATACATCTGAGGATGAAGAAGAAGAAGATTTTATTAATGACAATCATATAGATATATCCGAGGGTGAAGAAAGCGAAGAAGATTGGCTTTGATAATGATGGATAAGATATTGATGATGCTCTTGAAGACTTGAAGCGAGATAATATAGATGTTTACTTTTTGTTTTCAAAAGTTCTCTGTATTTTGAAACATGACAATGAAATTAATTCATTATGCTTGTAAATTTTAATTTCATAACTAGATTATATATTAAGCTTTTGTGAAATGTTATCGTTAGTTGCCGTGCATTTGTAGATTGTTGGCTCTTTCATTATATGCAGATTGTTGCTTGTTGCCTCTTTCAATATGTGCAGATTGCAGTGCACTTCTATTCTTACTGATGTTTTTCTACATCATGCAGGAGGGTCCAAATGACAGGACGAGGTAAAGGTCGAAGTGGAACTGGTCGGGGACGTGGCCATTTTCAAGGACGTGGTAATGCTGGAGCGATATCTCAGCCACAAGTACAACCAATAAGGAATATTGCGACATCTGTGTCTCAGCCAGAAGTACAACCAACAGGGAATACTGCAGCATCTCCTGAGACAGGAGAATCAAATAATCCTAGTCAACAACCTCTAGAGACAGGACGAATATCAAGTAACCATTTGCAGAGACCTTCTATAGAGACAATATCGTCAAGGAATCTGGATAGAAGTGTGCTTCCCTCTCCTGAAGTTGAAAATGATAATGGTGCAGGTTAGTTTTGGAGTATTCAGTTTTTATTCTTCTTCACCAGCAACTTCTTTCTTCTGAAGTTGAAGTTCTGCAATTTTGATTTTCATTCTTCTTCTTCTTCTTCTTCTTCTTTTTCTTTCTAAACATCCGAAAAGTGCCGAAATGCTGGCGATTTTTTTTTGTTGCCTTTAATTATCTGCCCAATTTTTCCAGTTTCTTTCTAACATGACTGCGCCTATGTAAACTGATCACATATACTATTTAATCTTTGTATAGTTTCTTCCAGCAGTAAAAAGAGAGGAAGAGGGAAATATAAATCCAAAACAGTAGATATAAAAACTAAGTATGGCGGAAAAATTACAATTACAATTCCAGATGATATTGATAGAGCAATAGGTCCTGGTGCTAGAGATATTGTAAATTATTGTGGTTTAATCATGAGGAGCACTGTCTCGTTCCGTGATGGAAATTGGCAAAAGATTGTTTCAAAACATGGAGAAGCAATGTGGTTTAAGATCAAGGTAACATTATTTTTAATATCGTATCGACTTCATGTTGCATCATTTATTTTTTTGGTTAGAATATAAAATATAATGGTACATCTATGTTCAGGATAAATTTGAAGTTCTTGGCGGCGTGCGAGAGCATAAGCTTCAAGCCTTTGTTATCGATACTATGCGACGGCTTTTCAGAGCTTGGAAAGCTCGACTGAGCATTTTCTACTCTCGCCATGTTGCTGAAGGAAACATATTGTCTCGTCGACCTATAGATGTTGAGCTAGATGACTGGAAATACTTAGTAGCGTATTTTGGAAGTCCGGAATTTAAGGTATCTTAATAACAATGTTTGGTTCATTGCCCTTTCAATAATGGCTTCTTAATCATTGACTTAATGCAGGTTGTAAGCGAGAGAAATAGAAAGAACAGGGAAAAGCAGATAACTAAGCATGCTTGTGGTACGAGGTCTTTTGCAGAAGTAGAGGAATCGACGGTGAAATATATTTACTTTCATGTTATTAATTAAAAATCTTTGTAATTTATATATTCATTTATTTTGATTATGTATTATTTCCATGTTGAACTATATATTAGAAAAATCCTGCTACGGGAGAAAAGGAACCACCGGATAAAGTTTGGGAGATCCAACATACACGTAAAAATGATAGAGGAGAAACAGTGTGGGTGGATCCACAATCCCAGCAGATTCACGTAATATTCTTAAATTAATAGCTTACTATCTTTTACTCTTTTTCATTAGTTTTGGTGTAAATAGCTATGTGTAATTGCAGTGCCAGCTCCAGGAACTTGTGTCTCAGCAACAATCTGAAGAGATCGAGCATCCCATGACTAGAGATGAGATTTTATCCTCTGTTCTTGGTGAAAGGACAGGCTATGTTCGTGGTAAAGGTTATGGAAAGAAGCCTCCAAAAAGTAGTCACACGCAAGCGGCAAACATAGAGGCTAGTGTGTCTTCTGCAATAGAAACCGTGCGTCAAGAGATGCAAGCTGATATGGATCGAAAGTTGCAAGAGGAACGTGAACAAATGGCTGCGGAGTTGAATAGGAACATGGAGCAAGAGTTACAAAGAAAGTTGGATGAAAAGCTTGAACATGTGAATCTGGAAGTAGAGAACAGGGTCAGTGTAGAAGTAGCCAAGAAGATCCAAGAACAACTGGGTGCTCTTATGACCAAAATGCAACAGGTAATTTACTCTTAATGTTTTTATACTCTTCCTTTTTGATATTTCTTCTTCTTAGCGACTTGAATCTTCTCCCATCCTTCTTGACAATTATTTTCTTCATCTTCTCCTTCTTTAATTATCTTTATGACAATAAGTTGTTGGTTTGGTACATGTTCTGGTGCGATTCTGAAATTCTGATCGATTCTGAAATTTATGTTCGGGTGCGATTCTGAAATTCTGGTGCGATTCTGGTCTGTTTTGGACAGTTATGTGTTTGGGACAGTTCTGTATTGTTTGCCTGTTTGGACTGTTTTTTGGTGTGTTTGGACAGTTCTGTAAGTTCTGGTTCGATTCATATCACAAAATACAAGTAATTGAAGGTCAGATAGGAACAACGAATGGGATTCCAGTGTACTCGGTCACCATCATAAACACATGCGACTCTGGAAGTTGTCTTAATATTCACTTGAGTTGTGGCTGGTTCAGTTCAGCAAGACTCATAAATCCTGCGATTTTTAGAAGACTTGGTTATAATGATTGTCTTGTCAATAACGGAAAGCCTTTAAAACCTGGACAATTACTTAATTTTCAATATTCCAATACTGTTAGTTATCCTCTTGCACTTTCTTCTGTTAGCTGCAACTAGATATGGTTTTACTTTTAGTATGAGTATAAATATACTCCACTAGGTTTAGGTAGATATAGAAGTTTAATACTATAGTTGGTTTTATTTGGTTCATAATGAAGAGTAATTAGTTGATTGATTGATTACACTGCTATATCTGGTTTGCTTTAGCTATTCTTGTGCCTAGACTGTTGATTTTGCGCCACTCAATTCTCATCAAATATATACACCCTAATAAATTTTTAAAAAAATGTAAAGAAAAATAATATTGTTAGTATTATATCTTGTATATAGGATCTTACCAAAGGGTCTATGTAGCATGCTATATTTCATGGCCACTGAGGTGCTTCAGTGCCTAAAAGACCAGCTTCTTGTGCAAAACAATGCTGCATTCTTGGCTGATATGCTTAGTGATTGGTATATGCCTAGATTGTTATCGAACAGTTTATGCTCTTGTGGGCTTCTTAGTTTCTGCAGTGGCTCTAATTTGCTAGACGTTGTTCGGGATTAAGCCTTGTGATTTGCTAAGCTTCTTAGTTTCTGCAGTGGCTCTTAGTTTCTGCAGTGGCTCTAATCTGCAGATTGGCTCTAATAGGTTATTTGTACATTAAGAGAGAAAAATATTTTAGAAATGTGCTTCTATAGAAAAGGCTTGTGATTTGTTAGGTTTGTGAGCTGAAAAAGCTCTTTACATGGTTTATGAATCCAATCTCTTCTTGAACCTATATATATATTTGTTCATCACGTCATGGATATGCACAGAAAAAAAAAATCACAGGTTAAACTTCATTGATATGGACCTAAATTCTTTACATTAAATTACTGCAAATTATATTAACGTAAATATATTGAGCTTTTGTTTTCTGTTTTACCCTTTCTGTAGTTCCCAGTTCCAGTACACCATCCAAGAGAGGAATACCAACGACCGTCTGCATATACATCGTGTACAATGATAAAGTATTAATTAGGAAAAAGAATGCAGAGTATTTTTCTATTGGGAAATGAAGTATTCCCTTCGTTCTTTTTACTTGTCCGGTTTCTATTTTGTTATCCGTTTAAGAAAACATTAATCAAGTGTTTATTTGACTAAATTATCTTTATTAGCGGTACTTTAAAAAATCTAAATTTGATTACCAATCTAAAAGTTAATTAAGAAGCAATGTCAATTAATTTAGCATCAAATATGCTATATATTTAATACTGAAGTGTCAAAAAGATGGTTATATATACCTTGGCAAGAATAGCTCTACAGAAGACTTTGCTATCAACCTCATTTGCGCCCATGATCCATATGTGATGTTTCTTTGAATAAGCCTTGCCAGGTAATCTTTTTTTTTTTTAAATTTATTTTATGAAATAATAATGGTCAGAACTCAGAGATAATGTTTACTACAATTTAAGTACTCACCTATATATACAGGTAGTACATGCAAAATCTGTGCTTATGCATGTGGAGAAAAGGGAATCATATTTGAGGAACATATACCTACTATATTTACTGCACGAATATGCTGATCCTTTATTACACCAAAGGTACAATGACATGACGCTATGTGAATGAATGTCCTAGATATTTACTAGCCATCAGTTCTTGGAATGAGAATTACTGTCCCTTGGTACTAACAAGCACCAAATTTTGGAGTAGTTCTCATAAGGAACGTGAAACGGCCGGATCGAGTCGGGTCATGTTACTGTATGACAAGAAAACGAGATAATACTAGAATGCGTACTGTTACACTAATGTAGTAACAGTACTATGGTTAATTAATATTACAGGATCCTAACTTAAAATCCTTGGAGTACTATGGTGGTCTCACTTCTTTTCATGGAATTAAAGCTTCTAATGTTTTGGAATTTGTTAAACTCCATTTAAGACCCAAAATGCTTAATGCTCGCTGTTACATTTGGTTAAGAAATATTTTGGAGTCTTTTGCTCATTCCAAGCATTTGAGTTTGATTTCCGAGAATGAACAGGTAAACCTTTCGTTTTAATTTCCTCTTGTTTTTCTGGTTCAATGACTCTAAATCCTACAAGCAAGGGATCCGTTACTGTACAACCTTTTTCACCCAATATGTTTACCCAAATAAGTAGATATATAGTTTTTTTTTGTTGCAAATTATATTTAGTGTGTGTACCTATATTGTCGTTAGTCAGCAAGGTGAAATGGAATTTCATAAAAGAAGGTAACATTTCTTTGTAGAAGATGTTTATTTGATTGTGTATTATACTAGTTTGAGTGGAAAAAAGTAATACTAGGACAATGGTTGAAGTTAGTTGTTAAAAATTATTATCAGGCTATACAATTCGAATAGTTAAATGGATTTCTTTTTTTTTGAATTCTTATCTAGAACTGTTTCTTTTGAACTCTTGGAATAAAAGGCATTTTGTTTGATTGAAAGTAAAGTTTGAAAAGCTAATTCGGCTTTGAATATTATGGGGGTTGGATCATCACTAATTATTGTTCTACTCTCTTCCTAATTTGTGAAAGAAATTGCATTCTCCTCATTTATGTTCTTGTATGAGATATTTGTAGTGTTGCTAAGTTGCTGAAATCTTTTATGCAGTGCACTTACGGTACATGCATTAAAGTGATCTTGTATTTTTTTGTGTAATAGCAGGGACAAGGTTCTTAAACAATAGAGACAATCAAGGAGGTGCTTCAAGGCACTTAGTATTTTGCTCTTTTGGGATGTATATGCATACAATTACAATGAAGTATTATGCATTGTATATGTAATTTGCATTTTAGTAATGGAAGTATGTAATATCCAACTTAAGATATTCTTTTGGTGTTTGTGAAATACTATTGGATGCGTTTATATAATTTTGGTCATTATAATTCCTGAATTAAATGTTACAGTGGCGACAAAATTTCATTTTGCAATATTGAAGTTCCCATTGATTGTTTAATAGTTTTTGTAGCATTTATCATTGCCACTAAATGTCATTCTGCAGCAATGAACTCATAGTCGCCACTGATTATTGAGTTTTTTGTGGCAACATCAACTGCTACTAAAAAAAACTCTATAGCAGCGAGTTCATAGTCGCCACTGATTACTGAGTTTTTTTTTGTAATAGTCAATTGTTTTTGTGGCGATTTCAACTGCTACTAAAAGCAACTCTCTAGTAGCGATTAAAGGCTGCCACTGATAGTTATAAATTTTTTGTAGCGACAACAGTCGCTGCTAAAAGAAAGTATTCAGCGGCGACTTGTCCCTGAAACTGGTTTGTGAAACATAATTTGTGGCAATTTGGTATTCTTTTTGTGGCGACTGTGTCGCCATTAAATGGAGACATTTTGTGGCGACTCTATGTAGTCGTCACAAATAATATTTAGTAATGGCTTGAGGTGTAGCAAGTCCAACGTCGCTGCTATACACATTTAGCAGCGACAATTAGTTATTAGCAGCGCCTTTTGTCGCCGCTAAAAGGCGCATTTCTTGTAGTGTTATAATTGTCATAAATTTGGTCATTATTCTTTGAAGAGGCTAACAACTTAGGAAAAGATTAACAAAGAGTGCACCACCTGAGAACTGGGAAGGGTAATCCACTGCCAGTTTTTCAATAGTTAGTACTATTCTTGGTGGAAGAACAGAATGAGAGATCACATTATAGGGAAAGATTGTGAACTCTGGGACATAGTCACTGATGGTCCCCTAGCCACCACAAAGAAGAATGCTGAAGGAATTGATGTACCAAAGACAATGACAGACTGTTCTGCTGAAGACCTAATTAAGTGGGAGAAAAATGCTAAGGCCAAGAAATGGCTTGTGTGTGGACTAGGACCAGATGAGTACAGTAGGATCCATGGCTGTACAACTGCTAAGGAAATATGGGACACTCTGCAAGTGACCCATGAAGGAACACCTCAAGTCAAAAGATCAAGAGGAACACTTCTGTATTATCAATATAAAAATTTTACTATGAAGGAAGGAGAAACTATCCAGGAGATGTATACTAGATTCACTACTTTGACAAGTGGACTTGAGTGTCTTGGAAGGATTGTCCTTGAAGAAGACAAGGTTGAGAAAATTCTGACAAGGGTTCTGCCGGTCACATGGGAAAGCAAAATCACTATTATTCAGGAATCCAAGAATATTGCTACCCTTAGACTGGATGAACTGATTAGAAATTTGACTGTTTATGAAATGATAAGGCAACCCATAAAGATGGATGCCCCCAAGAAGGAGAGAAGCTTAGCTCTCAGAATTGCTGAAGGAGCAAATTTGGAAGATGATGAAGTGGCTATGATCACTAGGAATTTCAAAAAGTACCCGATAAGAGGAAATGGTTCTTCAAGAGGTACAACCTTCAACAAAATAAGAGCTCCAGAGAAACAGACCAACGAGGGTTGCTACAAGTGTAGTAAGACTGATCACATCATCAAGAACTGCCCTTAATGGAAAATTGAGTGGAAGAAAGAAAGAGTTGAACGAAGGAACAGGAACAAAGAACAGGTTCAACCTAAAAGAAATAAAGGTTCAACCAAGGCTATGGTTTCTACTTGGGGAGAAACCTTATATAAAAACTCAGAAGGTAAAGCTAAAGAAGAGGAAGCATTGATGGCTATCGGAGAATCAGATGATGAACAAGAGGTAAGTATTCTTCATCTCAAAGACAATATTAAATTCTTGTCTAAAGAAAGGCTGGCTGAGCTATTACTAGACTTCATTGATGAATGAGAAGGAATTTTTGTCTAGGGAATGTGTGATCCTAAAAGCAAAATGTAAAAGTCTAGAGTCTAGGGCCAATGAGAGTGATAACAAAAATGCTAAGTTGAAGAACCAGGTCCTTGAACTTGACAACAATATCCTAGAACTTAGGTCTGAAAACTTAAAACTGAAATTAGGAACAGGAAAAGAAAGCTGATCACTTACATCTCACTCTAGAAGAAAATTTGGGTAAAATGAAAGATGAATTGTACAAGAAAGATGAATTCATCAAAATCTTAAAAGAAGATATAGGAAAGGTAAAACATGAACTAGACAAAACTTGCAAGTAGAACAAGGCTTCTGATGCACTCTCTTGGCTGCAAGAGCATCACCACAACAACAAAAGAGGACTTGGCTATGGGAATCAACCTCCAAAATGGGATCCAAAAAGCAATTACCTCACTCTTTCTGAAAATAAAATCTACACACACTGTGGTAAGACTGGTCATTACAAATATGAATGTAATACAAAAGAAATGGCTAGTCAAAGGAACAAAACTTTTGTTAAAGAAAAAAAAATAAGCTACCTGGATGGGCAAGAAGGAATTTAATTCATCCTTTTGCTTATAGAAAGGGACTCAAACTAGTTTGAGTTCCTAAGTCTAACCCCCGATTTTCTTATGCAGGTCCAAGTGAAAGGGAAGAGCCAAATATAGTATATGGATAATGGCTGCTCAAAACAAATGACTGGGGACAAGGACCGGTTCCTTTCACTTGAGAACTTAAAAATAGGTAATGTATCCTTTGATAATAGAAAGAAAGATGAGAACATTGGGGTTGGAAATCTAGGCAAAACAGATTCTCATTCTATAGAAAATGTCTACCTGATAGATGGTTTGAAATACAACCTAATAAGTGTGTTACAATTGTGTGACAGAGGTAACCTTGTGACTTTTTCATCCACCAAATGCTTTGTGATTAACCTTATCACTGACAAGATTATTTTGCAAGGAAAAAGAGTTAACAATATTTACATTATAGATTTGTCAATTCCTTCAGAAAGTGAACTCACTTTCTGTCACGACCCCAAATCCGGTCGTGATGGCGCCCAGCATACTGCTAGGCCAGCCTGACCAATCAATAACAACAACAGAGCTAGGAGCTCGTTTTATCCCATTTTAACATATCAAATCATAAAACAACATTGACATATATATCGAAAATGGGGAACTAGTCCCAACACATACCAACTCTCATAGACCGAAGGGTCAAGAGTCATGAGCCTCTAATGAACATAAGTGAAATAATGGTTTACAAGATACCAAGTGCGGAAACAAATATCAATACATAATCAAAAGATAGTAGGAAAGAATATCGGGTCCTGAGGACTCTGCAGCCTACCTCGAATATCCTATAGATGTCACCTCGAACGACTACCAGATCTTCTGCCGAGAGGTACCTGGATCCGCACACAAGGTGCGGGGAGTAAAATGAGTCTCGGTGGTAATAAACAGGGGTAAGACGAGCGCGGATAAGAAATCCGCGATAAAGCACTATGTAAAGATGTCATCAAATACCACGTCACGGAATCAATATCAATCGTACTCGCACCGACAAGTACCGGCAGAAACGATGATAACGGCTATCGGATGTAGCTAAATGCAATGCAATGCATGATATGACCGCTACGGCGCGTAGCATCGATCCAATTTGGGTACCGTGCTCACCGTGCGGGTTGCAGCCACCGGAGGGCTCCTACGGCCCAAGCACGATATTAATATCACACTGCTGCGGCGCGCGACCCGATCCGACATATATACCACCGCGGCGCGCGGCCCGATCCACTACCGGTCGGCTAATATGCAAATACGGCCTCGCAAGCCCAAAAGTCGTTTGAAAACATCTTTTATCATTTTTCGGTTGAAAACAGTAATATCGAGTTCTAGAGATTGGAAATAGCATGATAACGGAAATAGCTACGGATCGGTAGTAACTAACATGTCAATATGATAAGACAATGATAACGATCCTCGCGGGATCCAATAAGTGGCTCACGGCCCACAAGTATACTCAACCGCCCGAAGAAGGGGGTTCCTCGGCTCAAGTGGCCAATATCACAATATAATATGCAACCATCCGAGAAGGAGGTTTGACGGCTCAAGAATAGCCAATATCATAACACAGTGCCGACAAGTCGGACTAAGCCATAGTCCCCAATCACAATCGACCCCGCACTCACATGAGAGTACGTGTCTCGCCGCTATACAGCGTCGCAAAGTGGTATACCGGGGTTTCGAACCCGCTGGTCATCACCCACATCTATTACTCACCTCAATACGGCGCGACAACTAATGCCTTTGCCACGAGAATCAAGCTCCGCACGCGTAGAATCTGATCAAATATAGTGGAAATACATCAAATTAGGCCAATGGGACATAACCCAATCGAAAGAACTCGAAAAATACTCAAAAATACGAAATTGGCAAAACCCGAGCCCCGGGCCCACATCTCGGAAAATTTCGAAATTCATATTTCCGGAATCCTTATCTCGCCACGAGTCCGTACATATAAAATTTATCCAATTCCGACACCATTTGGTCCTTCAAATCTTTATTTTACACTTTCGAAATATCACCACTTTTCTCCCAAATTCCATCCCAAATCACAAATTAAAAGATGGATTCAATGATATATTCATGTAATGTAGCCAAATCTGAGTTAGAATCACTTACCCCAATGAATTTCTTGAAAAACCTTCGAAAAATCGCCAAAATCCGAGCTCTCTAGGTCCAAAAATCAAATAAAACATAAAACCTCGTATTTATAGACTAACCCTCGGATTCCAGCAGTGCTGACCGCACAAAAATGGCCGCGGTCCGCGCCCAGTCTCCGCGGCCGCACAAAAATGGCCGCGGCCGTGCAGTTTGCTCTGCAGTGATAGGCTTTGGTATTTTGACCATAACTTTCGCTACAGATGTCCAAATTATGATTTCTTTAGTGTTCCGGAAACTAGACACGAAGGGATACAACTTTCGTGTTTGAATCACCTCAAACTTCTTTGTAGATAAAAAGATATGAGCTTCCGAAGTAAGACCAGTGATCTGAAGATTTTTCCACCTACGCGGACCGCACAGAAATGACCGCGGTCCGCGCCCAGCCAGCGCGGCCGCGCCAAAATGACTGCGGTCCGCGTCCCAATGACTGCCACTTCCATTTTCTATGTTCCGGGATGTCCGTACTCACCCGAAATACACCCGAGACCCCGGGACCTCAACCAAAAGCACCAACAAGTCAGAAAACACATCACGGACTTAGTCGAGGCCTCAAATCACATCACATATCATCAAAATCATCGAATTACCACGGATTCAAGCCTAAATTTATCAAGTTCTTCCAAAACTCACATTCGGTCAAAACCCGACCAAACGACATCCGAATGACCTGAAAATTTGCGGACATATCCAAAATCACATGACGAAGCTACAGGAATTGTCGGAATTCCATTCCGACTACCGGATCAAAATCCCACCTACCGTTCGGATTTCACCAAAATTCAACCTTAGCCAATTCAAGCCTATTCTACACCGGACCTCCAAATTCAATTCCGATCGCTCCCCTAAGTCACAAATCACCTCCCGGAACTACCCTAATCATCAGAATCCGATTCCGAGCCCTCTAACTAAATAGTCAACTCCAGGTTGACTTTCCATATTCAAGTTTCTTTCAAAAAGGCTATATGCCTCATTTTCAATCCAATTAACTCCTAACTCACCCGATAGACTCTAACACTGATATAAGAGCATAAAACATATAATTTACAACATAACAGGGTGGTCATTCCCGTGACGACGGGCCGGGTCGTCACATTCTCCCCAACTTAAACAAATGCTCGTCCTCGAGCGGACCCAGAGTTGTACTAGAGCAACCCAATAGCTAAATGACCTTACCAAACATGTATTCGGGGTGATACCATGTCACCCTATCTATCATAAGTCCGCTAACACGATATAGCCAAAATTTCGCAAACCATCTGAACCATAAACTACATTGTACTTTCCGAAATCATATACCAATTGCTAATCCCATGCCTATACTCAGGATACACTAGAATCCACTGCAATAAGTCATACTCACCACTCCGGGTGAGATCATATGATGTATCAAACAACCCAATCACTCGAGACGATAGTCTCTAATCACAATAATTTCCCACGGTAACTAAATACCAACTGAAAAACCTTTTTCATTAGCTAAAGTCTTATTCCAACACTTTCATATCATGCCCACGGCAACCGAACACACGATATATCGAACCCATCTCTCAGGTCAACCATTCATGAATCCATTTCACTTTTAACTGATACCACAATAGGTTTCGGACCCAAATCTCGGTATTACCTTTCTAACCAGCTGAAATCACATATACTCACACTCACAATTGGCTCCAACGATCATTTCGATTATAACACACCGCACTGGTGATTTGACACCTCAACACCGGCCTAAGCCACGACGAGCACAACATAGGCTCCAATAGAAATGTCTGAACACACTCGAATCATGACAGCTCAAATCATGACAACTGTCTCCAGCAAAAGAGCTGCAATTCAATTCCTCTATGCCATCATAACATAGAACTGAGATCGTGTCTCGTATTATAGAAATAGAGTACCTAAATCCTCCTCGAGAGGTCATAACATCACGTGGCATTGCCACGATTCGTGATTCTATCCAAACACTATTACTCAAGAAGCACGTCAAGCCACCAAACTCAAAACGGTTAGCCACGCGCAGATCTAGGTCTTGGACCCAAGCAATCAACCTCACCCACGGTGAAACAATTAATGTATGCTTCACATCTTGAAAGGACACAAACGATGTGCCATTCGCCAAGCGATACTCAATACGAACTTTTCCTCAGAAGCCAGGAGGTATTGTATACTAGGTAACATATAACTAACTCTATTTTTGCATTACACTATTGCGGCGTGCAACCCGCTCCAATGACATACCCGTGGCGGCGTGCCACCCGATCCAAATACCATACCCGTGGCGGCGTGCCACCCGATCCAAATAACAGTACCTGTGGCGGCGCGCCACCCGATCCATATAGAACCCTCGCCAACATATAGCCTCAAGGTCGGCCACATGAAACGCATCTAACAAAGTTCCCCAATACCGGAACTGAATCAATAGTAGAAACCTCTGCACTGATATCTGCCACGAAGGCCCTACTGACAAAGCAATACCTACCAACCGTCCGCTGGTCCTGGGTACAACTACCCTGCTGGAGCATACTCCGATGCACTATGCTAAGCAATTTGTGCCATTTCCGATATAGTCCATATCACATTAGTCTAGACGACCTAACTTATAACAACCAGTCAGCAATCAAGTATCATAATCCAAATTTGTCATATCAAATTGAGAGAAAGAGGGCCACTAGGGATTCCGATTTTCAATAATCACAAAACGGTGCCAATACACACGATATACGACTACTGCATAGGCAGACTAACGAGAACTTCAAGTCTCCAACATATATATAACACAAGTCTTGATCTCTTCTAACGAAACCAACGTCTTTAGCCACATGCACAATCTTAAGACACATGACTGTTACAAGTAAAATCTTAAACACCGTAAAACAAATTCTCGGGCGTCATTCACTCTCATTCAGCTGTAATTCATCTGTCTTATTAAATAGAACCACTCGTGCATTGCTAGAACTCTGACACCGCAGAATATGATCACATACAACTACAATTAGCTATCTTTCTTTTCTATACACCGAACATTCTTTACCAACACAAGTTCACAACATCCTAGTATTTCTTCAAATCTACGAAGCACCATAAGCCTTTATCAAAATTTCCCAACATACCTAGAGACAGAGCCAACACAGCACACGACAGTGCAATCAGTTAATCAATAACAACCTCCCCAACTTAGCTCGGAGTCATACATCAAAGCACTTTTAGCCACTCATAGCCTTCTTACTCAAATGATGCAACAAAGTTCTAGTTAGATTAAACTCAAGTTATTTACAAGCTTCGGCGGAGGTTCGAATCATCAGAAATATTAATTCTTTTGCAATTCTTGCATTCAATCACACACAACAGTTACGCCTACTCTTTAGGTGACAAAAATCTTTTCTAAGTCCCAAATTTTCCAAAAATTTTGGCAGAGTTTCCTTTGTAAATTGGCCTATCCACCTGCCAGAGAATCACCAAACCATTCTAACAATACATCCACAACTCAACAAGATATCACAATGTATTTCGACATCATTAAATCTCAATGCTATACGAATCATATTATCACAATTTATACTTGAACCTGCGCTACACCTGCTCGCATCATAACACCTATCAAATACCTTTCAATTACACATAAGAATTAACCCACCTACTTCTTCTCAATTTAGCATTTCAACACAATACCTTCCACCAGGATACACATAGCATAATCACTTTAGTCTTCCTGAGTTTAAACTCGTTCCACTACACGTAAGACACTTTACCTTCCAATTAAGAGATATGGTAAATATTCACCACGCCCGTAGCTCGGGGCTACACAACATATTAGATAAGAGTCGAACAATTAACAACTCATCCATTAGTAAGCCTCCCTAATACTCTACAGATCGGCACAAGGCCCCAAACATGGCTACTAGCCCAAATACATAGATATAAGCCAGTCTCAGTCATTATACACAATAATCTATCAATCGGGAAGGATCAAGTCCAAATCCCCAGTCACAATACCACCACACTCGTCACATGACGCGTGTTCCATCTTAGCACAACACTGTATAGTGCAAATACGGGGTTTCAAACCCTCAATACATTATCTATTGCCACCACTCACAAAATCAGCACCTCGATGCTCAAGTCATAAACAAGGTCCAGCCTCAAGTCTTTCCGACTGTCCCAACATGATCTCACAGAGATTATATATTGCCTCTCGTTCGGGGAAATCACAAGACATAAGGCAATTATATTACTGAGCGCTCGATGCGTACACAGACGTGCGGAAGGAATTTCAAAAAGTATATCTCAAGCTGAATCAAGTGCGCACGATAAGAATTTCAAGAAATGTGAAGTGTTTCCTAAAGGTTCGTAGCCTCCCGAGGATAAGTACAGGCGTCCCCGTACCGATCCACAAGACTCTACTAACCGGCTCAAGACTAGAATATTAAGAAAGCCTGTAGAGCTAAATATCACGACCCCAAATCCGGTCGTGATGGCGCCCAGCACACTGCTAGGCCAGCCTGACCAATCAATAACAACAACGGAGCTAGGAGCTCATTTTATCCCATTTTAACATATCAAATCATAAAACAACAGTGACATATATATCGAAAATGGGGAACTAGTCCCAACACATACCAACTCCCATAGACCGAAGGGTCAAGAGTCATGAGCCTCTAATGAACATAAGTGTATAATGGTTTACAAGATACCAAGTGCGGAAAGAAATATCAATACGGAATCAAAAGACCGTAAGAAGGAATATCGGGTCCTGCGGACTCTGCAGCTATCTCGAATATCGTACAGATGTCGCCTCTAACAGCTACTGGATCACTGCTAAGAGGTACCTGGATCTGCACACAAGGTGCAGGGAGTAAAATGAGTACTGCCAGACTCAGTGGTAATAAACAGGGGTAAGACAACGCAGATAAAAAATCCGCAATAAAGCACTATGTAAGGCTGTAATAAAATCCACTGTACCAGAATCAATATCAACTGTACCTGTACCAACAAGTACCAGAAAAACAGTATAACAACTATCACATGTAGCTAAATGCAATGCAACGCATGATATGACCGCTACGGCGTGTAGCCCGATCCAATTTGGGTACCCGTGCTCACTGTGGGGTTCAGACTCCGGAGGGGCTCCTACGACCCAAGCACAATATTAATATCACACCTGCTGCAGCGCGCAGCCCGATCCGTATACCACTGCGGCGTGCAGTCCGATCCATGCATGTATATGCTCACATTAAATGTCAAGCCTCGCAGGCCCAAAAGTCATTTGAAAACCTTTTTATCATTTTTCAGTTGGAAAACAGTAATACCAAGTTCCAGAGATTGGAAATAGCATGATAACAGAAATAGCTACGGACTAGTAGTAACTAACATGTCAATATGATAAGACAATGATAACGATCCTCGCGGGATCCAATAACTGGCTCACGGCCCACAAGTATACTCAACCGCCCAAGAAGGGGGTTCCTCGGCTCAAGAGTGGCCAATATCACAATATAGTATGCAACCATCCGAGAAGGAGGTTTGACGGCTCAAGAGTAGCCAATATCATAACACATTGCCAACAAGTCGGACTAAGCCATAGTCCCCAATCACAATCGACCCCGCACTCACATGAGAGTACGTGTCTCGCCGCTATACGGCGTCACAAAGTGGTATACCGGGGTTTCAAACCCGCTGGTCATCTCCCACATCTATTACTCACCTCAATACAGCTCGACGACTAGTCCGCGATGCCCTTGCCACGAGAATCAAGCTCCGCATGCGTAGAATCTGATCAAATATAGTGGAAATACATCAAATTAGGCCAATGGGACATAACCCAATCGAAAGAACTCGAAAAATACTCAAAAATACGAAATTGGCAAAACCTGAGCCCCGGGCCCACATCTCGGAAAATTTAGAAATTCATATTTCCGGAATCCTCGTCTCGCCACAAGTCCGTGCATATAAATTTATCCAATTCCGACACCATTTGGTCCTTCAAATCTTTATTTTACACTTTTGAAAGATTTCACCACTTTTCTCCCAAATTCCATCCCAAATCACAAATTAAAAGATGGATTCAATGATATATTCATGTAATGTAGCCAAATCTGAGTTAGAATCACTTACCCCAATGAATTTCTTGAAAAACCTTCGAAATATTGCCAAAATCCGAGCTCTCTAGGTCCAAAAATCAAATAAAACATAAAACCTCGTATTTATAGACTAACCCTCGGATTCCAGCAGTGCTGACTACACAAAAAAAGCCGCGGTCCGCGCCCAGTCTCCGCGGCCGGACAAAAATGGCCGCGGCCGCGCAGTTTGCTCTGCAGTGATAGGCTTTGGTATTTTGAGCATAACTTTCTCTACAAATGTCCCAATTATGATTTCTTTAGTGTTCCGGAAACTAGACACGAAGGAATACAACTTTCGTTTTTGAAGCACCTCAAAATTCCTTGTAGATAAAAAGATATGAGCTTCCGAAGTAAGACCAGTGATCTGAAGATTTTTCCACCTACGCGGACCGCACAGAAATGACCGCGGTCCGCGCCCAGCCAGCGCGGCCGCGCCAAAAGGACTGCGGTCCGCGTCCCAATGACTGCCACTTCCATTTTCTATGTTCCGGGATGTCCGTACTCACCCGAAATACACCCGAGACCCCGGGACCTCAACCAAAAGCACCAACAAGTCAGAAAACACATCACGGACTTAGTCGAGGCCTCAAATCACATCACATATCATCAAAATCATCGAATTACCACGAATTCAAGCCTAAATTTATCAAGTTCTTCCAAAACTCACATTCGATCAAAAACCCGACCAAACAACGTTCGAATGACCTGAAAATTTGCGGACATATCCAAAATCACATGACGAAGCTACAGGAATTGTCGGAATTCCATTCCGACCCCGGGATCAAAATCTCACCTACCGATCGGATTTCGCCAAAATTCAACCTTAGCCAATTCAAGCCTATTTCTACACCGGACCTCCAAATTCAATTCCGATCGCTCCCCTAAGTCACAAATCACCTCCCGGAACTACCCTAATCATCAGAATCCGATTCCGAGCCCTCTAACTAAATAGTCAACTCCAGGTTGACTTTCCATATTCAAGTTTCTTTCAAAAAGGCTATATGCAATCCAATTCACTCCTAACTCACCCGATAGACTCTAACACTGATATAAGAGCATAAAACATATAATTACAACATAACGGGGTGGTAATTCCTGTGACGACAGGCCGGGTCATCACACTTTCTTAAGTGTGTTAGTTAATGATCCACTCCTATGGCACAAAAGACTTGGTCATGCCAATCTAAATCAGCTAAACAAATTAGTCTCCAAGGACTTGGTGATAGGGTTGCCTAATATCAAGTTCAAAGAAGATAAAGTTTGTGAGGTATGTGCAAGGGGTAAGTAGGTAAT
The DNA here is from genome assembly GCA_032618575.1 of Nicotiana noctiflora. Classification (NCBI taxonomy): domain Eukaryota; kingdom Viridiplantae; phylum Streptophyta; class Magnoliopsida; order Solanales; family Solanaceae; genus Nicotiana; species Nicotiana noctiflora. Next base: position 83,077 of record JASVEL010012460.1, on the reverse strand, counting down.
ATCATCCTTCAAATCCAAGAAAATGGCAACTACGTCCAAGATATTGGAATTGGTTCGTATGGATCTATGTTGTCCAATGAGAATCATGAGCAGAGGTGAAAAGAAATATGTAATGGTGCTAGTTGATGATTATTCTAGATTTACCTGGTTTCATTTCTAACCTCCAAAGATGAAGCATTTGACATATTTTTTGCATTTGTTAGGATAACTCACAAACAATTAGGAAATCAACTTGCCTCCATTAGATCTGATCATGGAACTGAATTTGAAAACTCCAAGTTTGCTGAGTTATGTGATGAAAATGGCATATATAACAATTTATCTGCCCCTAGGACTCCACAACAAAATAGAGTAGTTTGAAAGGAAAAATAGAATTCTTGAGGATATGGCTAGAACCATGCTACTTTCTTGCAAATTGCCTCACAGCTTCCAGGCAGAGACTGTAAATACTGCATGTTACACCATCAATAGATGCATGACCAGACCTCTAGCAAAGAAGACTCCCTATGAGTTACTTAAAGAGAGAAAACCAAATATATCCCATCTTGGGGAATTTGGTTTGAAGTGCTATGTGCAAAATAATGGAAAAGACTCCCTAGGAAAGTTTGATCCCAAAGTAATGAGGGAGTATTTTTGGGATGTTCTTCACATACCAAATCATATAAAGTGTTTAATAAAATAACTCTTTGTGTAAAAGAAAGTGTGCATGTAGTATTTCATGAAACTAACATTCTTTCGGAGTGACAGGAACATGGAGATGAAGCCATTGGATTAATAACAGACCTGGCTGAAGCATCAGCTCAAGTCAAAGTGACACTAACAGAAAGAACAAGTGATGGAACAGGTTCTTCCATACATGGCAACCTGACAGGGGAAAAAAATCAAAGAGGAATTGAAATAAACTCCTTAAAGGAACATGTTCATGAATTTGTTTCTCGGCAAATGGCCGAAACATCCAACATAAGCCAGTTGGTTGTGAAACCTCACAAGTATCAAGTTCTCATCCCCTTGAGAACATTTTTACTGATCCAACATGTGGAGTCAAAACCAGATCACAATTAAAGAATTTGTGTGCTTTTGATGATTTTTTATCTATTATTGAACCTAAAAATATTATTGAGGCTTTGCAGGATGCAGATTGGGTGAATTCAATGCAGGATGAGCTAAACTAATTTGAAAAAGGTCAAGTTTGGCACCTAGTTCCAAGACCCAAGGATAGATCAGTCATTGGTACAAAATGGGTCTTTAGGAACAAACTTGATGAAGATAGAACTGTTACAAGGAACAAGGCAAGATTGGTGGTCCATGGTTACAGCCAAGAGGAGGGAATAGACTATGATGAGACTTTTGCTCCAGTTGCAAGACTAGAGGCAATCAGACTTCTCATAGCCTTTGTAGCACATATGGAATTCATTCCACATGGGTGTCAAAAGTGCCTTCCTAAATGCCTTGCTAAAATAAGAAGTGTTTGTGAAACAACCTCTAGGGTTTGAGAGTAAAGAATGTCCCGAGCATGTGTACAAGATGGACAAGGCTCTCTATGGACTCAAGCAGACCCTAAGGTATGAACGACAGTTAAAATTTCTATTGGTGCATGGTTACAAGAGAGGTAAAATATATAGTACCTTATTCTTAAGGTAAAAAGGTAAGGACCTCCTTGTTATGCAAATTTATGTTGATGACAAAATCGTTGGGGCCACCACTAACAAGCTAAGAAAAGACTTTCCAAAACTAATGTGGAGTGAGTTTGAAATGAGCATGATGGATTAGCTTAACTTCTTCTTAGGATTGCAGATCAAACAAGGTCAAAATGAAACCATGATTCATCAGTAGAAGTATACAAAAGAACTAATCAAAAAGTTTAAAATGGAGGATTCTAATGAAATAGACACACATATTGCAACTGCACTAAATTAGATATTGATGAACCTGCTTCATCAGTTGATCATAAGTTGTATATGGGTATGATTGGTTCACTCTTGTATTTTACTGTTAGTAGACCTGACATTATTTTCAGTGTAGGGCTTTGTGGTCATTTTCAAGCAAATCCAAAAGAGTCTCACTTGACTGTTGTCAAGAGGATATTGAGATATCTCAAAGGCACTACTGATTTGTGTCTTTGGTACCCTAAAAGTAGTAATTTCAATCTAGTAGGATATGCTGATGCTAATTATGCAGGTTTCCTAGTGGATAGAAAAAGCACCTCAGGTATGACTCACTTCTTTGGTTCATGTCTTGTATCATGGGCTACCAAGAAGCAAAATCCAGTAGCGCTATCTACTACTGAAGCTAAGTATGTGGTTGCAGCTTGTTGTTGTGCTCAATTACTATGGATCAAATAACAATTAGTAGAGTTTGGTATAGAAGTGAGATGCATACCAATATATAACACTAGTTCTATAAGTATGACAAAGAACCATGTTCATCATAAAAGGACCTAGCACATAGATGTTAGACACCACGTTTTAAGAGATAACTATGAGAAAAGGATTAATCTCAATAAAAGTATGTGCTACTGATAAATAAATAGATGGCAACTTCACTAAAGCACTAAATACGGAAAACTTTGAGAGGAACATGTTGAAATTAGAGATTATTAAGATCACCTAAAAGAACCAGTTCAGAATACAATGAAAAAAAACATTTTGGTTAGAAGTTCTAAATTTATGTAAATATCTAGACTAATTATTACTTAGTCTCATACTCTAATTAGTATACTCTTGTGACATGTCTTTATATTAACTCACTAATCTCTTACAAAGTTTTTTCTATTCTGATATTTGAGGTATAATCAAGAGAAGTTCTACTTGAAGAACCTGGTTCATCAGTATATGCTCATGAGAAAGTTCAGGTATGTTTCTATACTTTGCACAATTAGAAAGATTAATTTTCTAGTCATGAGAAAAAGTCCTATTTTCACCAAACTTCCAAAAATTATATTCGTTGAGCGTTGAACCTTTTTCATTCTCCTAAAATTCTAAGGAAAACGGGATTCTTGCCTAAAAACTAGTGTCGCCTATTAATCACTAAGAGACTGGAGTTCTAAAGTGATTAGACTCCTGATTGACTACTGCAAAAAGGCTGGAGTTAATGCATTAATTATAATATTCTTTAAATGCACTCCACATACTCCTTTTTAGTACATAACTGTCATTAATCTCTCCCAAGTTCTGATCATCCTCTTCTTCTCCAAAATTTCCAAAATTCCCAAAATTCTCCAAAAATACTTCACCATGAAAAACCCTCAAGATAATCCAGGCACTCCCCCACCAGTATCTTCTAATGGCTAATACGTCCTTATCTGCACTCCCTAGTGACAACCCCAAACCTAGGTTTCGCCGGCAGAAAATGTTAGCTAGAAAAAATGTAGCTACTGGTTCTCTGAGAATAGCTCTAAATGAATAGTTGAGATCTAGCCAGAAGAAAGAGAGACATGCTAAATAATCTAACTCAAGTTCTGAGCCTAAAGCATTTATCTCTGCAAGTGAAGGATAAGAACGTGGGTCTTCTGACACTGACGAAAATTAAGAAACCCCTGGCGAGGTAAATACTTGTTTTGTATTTTCTGATATGGTAGAAAAGGTGGATAATAGGTTTGTGTTGGTTGGTACTGTGAAAGATGTAAAGGAGGATGAGTCTAGCATAAGGGAAAAGAAAAAGAAAGACAAAATTCTTGCAATCTGTAGAGGGGTAGAGAAGAGTGGCAACAAGTTAGGGGGAAGTAGATCAGGGGAGGCTGCAGAAGGTCTTATTCATTTGAGTGAGCAACAAGATGAACCCGGTTCATCTGTTGAAGAAACCCTAGATGACATCCTGAAGAAGGTTGGGGCCAGCTTTGATCCAAAGAAGCACAAGGCTTCTTCCCAAAAGACTCCAACTGCATTCAAGACAACAAAGAAAAGCAATGTGTCATTTCCTAAGTCTATTGTCCCATCATTACCAAAGGGAAGAGCTACTAGAAGCAGGGTCAAACAAAGTGAGGCAGAGTTGCAAAAAGCCTTAGAGGAAAGAAGGAAAAAGAAGAAAGAGATGGGAAAAGCAAAAGTTATGGAAGGCTCTGTGGCTGCAGAAGAGGAAGAGGAGGAGATGGAGCTGGTTCTTCAAAAAAGAGGTACAATTGTGGAGGTTCCCACTCCCACACCAAAAAGATTAAAGACTTCTTCAGAACTTGTATTTGCTGAATCCTCCTTAGCTAAAAGAACCGGGTCTACAGTCAAGGGGAAAGAAGTGAAAGTTACAAAGAAGAAGAAGAATGGAGTGAAGAAGAAGAAGAGGAGTAGTCTGAGAATAACAGGATAGATTTGCCATCTTTGGCAGGAGAAAGATCTTGAAAGGCAGGATATTGAAAGACCCGCAGGAGCCAGGCATGATTAGATTGGTGGATGCACTGGATGCACAAGGGTGGAAGGACATGGTCCTTCGACTGAATGGGAGGCTAGCCAGAAAGGAGCTGATTGAGTTCATGGCAAATGCCACTGTGATAAAGGGGGTAGTCACCAGCTTGGTGAGGGGAGTAAAGGTGCAGTTTGATGCACCTAAATTGGGCAGGATTTTGGACATACCCAGTGAGGGTTATGATGACTATACCAGGTAGAGGTGACCTTGTCTAGATTCTCTTCCTACTGCTCTCCAAATCACCAAAAATTTCTGTGACACTAAATCTGCTGAAGAAGTGCTTGAGGCAAGGTTTGTGCAAAAGAGTGAAATGAATCCTCAGCACAAGGTACTCTTTGAGTTTGTGAACAAATGTTTGCTGCCCAGACAGGAGAGAAGGCATACTGCAAACTACACGGACTTGGTTCTTATGGAATGCCTTCTGAGAGGAATGCAGATTAACTGGCCTGCTTTCATTGTCAAGTTGTTGGATAGGGTCATCAATGGCTCCAAGGCCCATGCTACACCATATGGTTTTATATTGACGACTGTTCTGGATAAGCTGAATGTTCCTCTGGAAAAATGGGAGATGGCTTCCAGCAAGGAGCATTTTGGTATCAAAACTCTGCAGGCTTGTGACTATCTCCTCAGCGTAGCCCCAGTTGAACCTGGTTCATCTCTTAAGACTCCTGTGAACAACAAGGTTAGAGAATTGGTTCAAGAATGTGGAACAAAAGATGCTGAAATTGCTAGGCTCCAGGCTCGTATTGCTGAACTGGAAAATGAGAGAAATGACTTCAAAGCTGAGCTAGCAAAGGAAAAGGAAAAGAGTGAAGGGATGCTTCAGACCATGCTCAACCTTCTCCAATCTCAACCATCTAGTTCCTCCAAGCCTTAGGTTTTCCAGATTCGAGATATTAATGAGTCTTAGAATGTTTTGAGCTATGTCTTCCCACCATGCATTTAATGAGGTTTCCGGTGTAATAATGACAGACCTATATTCCCCTTGTGTAGCAATAAAACTGATGTACGTACCATATTCATTGTATTTGAGATTGCAATAGTATTTTGTGTAATGGTCTTTCATACTCCATCTCCTTATTGCCCACTATGTTCCCTTGATGCCACATTAAATACCTATGTCACCTATTTCATAACTTTAATGCTGACATTTGTTGTTCTCATCAATTTCCTGCTACGTTCAACCTATTTGAAGCATACTTCAGACTTAGAACTGCTTTTTGTAATGTCAAAAGACTTAAAACCTGCATTGTAATATATCTTGTCACTATCCATGATTAACAGATGAGGACTTAACTGGCTTTCCGACTCTAAGGAATGTAAGGAAGGAGAAGAGAAAAATCCCCACGATTAGCTGAATGTGGCATAGACAAATGCACAATTTGCCAAGTAAACCATCTCATGTCAGCATCACAATTGATGGTAATTTTTTTGTTTTTCCTAATCTTCATGTAGGTTCTTGTAAGAAGATATGCTCAATACTCATACCTTTGGCAACTCCAGCTTTCTCTTAATGGATTTCTCATCATCATATCCGACCTAAGTTGTACTCAACAGTTAGCACTTTGCATTGTCTTAATTCCATAAGTTATTGCTAATGCAGGATCTTCGTGTGGCTGAAATTCACTGCATTCAACTCATACCTCGAAATACTAGTCATGGACTATATAAACAAGTCTTGCAGTTCATTTTCAAAAAAAGAAATCCAAAATGCTGCCTTTTTCTTATGTTTGTGTAGTTGTGTTAGTAACATAGGCCCACAGAAACAAACCCTTGGTCACGTAATGAATCATGAAATACTACTTTCAACCTTAAATTGTCATAGTGTAAAAACATGATCATGATTCTTCAATATGAATAGAAGTTTACATCACATTTAGAGCAAGATTTCTTACGTGATGACCAGAGAATAAACACATCGTTGCTTAGACATGAAGAACTGTTAACAACTCCTTGGATACTGACAAGTAAAATCCCAACCATGTCTATCAGTACCAAAACAGTTTCAAAATGAAAATACAGCTGTTAAGTACGTCGCAATCAATACAAACAAGAGGGTACAAAGATCATCCATAAGAAAAGACAACTGAAGCATGCAAAGATGATCTTGGAAAGCTTAGGAACTCCTGTTCCACTTTAACATAATCCCGAGGCACATCACTCCCTTCGAATTTGGCAATAATGACCAATTTTTCTAGCACTGTTGCATTCTTGAGCAAATATTTGACCAATCGAAGTACAAGATTATTTCCACTTAGCGGTCCATGAAAGTTAATGATCTTGATGGTCTTTAGGTGTAGCAGTGAGCAGTTAACATTGTGTGTCTCAACACTCCTGCTCTGTTGAACCTCATTTTTGTAACTTAGCAGCCAGTCCTGCAGGAAAAATCCGCTATATTAGCCAGTTATTCTCCTAAGATGAAGTAGAAAGTCAAGGAGTTAATTGTGGATAAAATTATAAAGGAGATTAATTTTAAGATTCAAGGAACATGTCAAGTGCTTGCAAATGTTACAAAGTGGCACATGCAAACAACAAATTGAATGCCAGAAAGCTTCATTGAAGCTGATCCTTCATCTCCTCGCATGAAGGTGAATACTACTACCCCTTGTTAAACATCTTTACCTACAACTACAACAAAGTTAACTGTAGAACTGGACAACTCGGAGAACTGATAGTAATTTGATGAAGTTTCTGTCAAAGCTACTCGAGCTGAACTATTTCCTTGAGGAAAATAAATTGAGAGCAGATCTAGCAAAGAGAAATGATCAACTTTTAAGACTAAAAAGAGGATCCTGAAATCCTTGCAAAGTAGCATTCCAACTTTCAAATGAAGATTTCAGAATTTGAACTACACATTCCCTGGAAAAATTTCTTTGACCACATTGAGAAATACTCACCCTGATGGGTAAAACTACACACATATAGCGGCTGCTGACAAACAAAATCACTGAAGCATTTGCACTTCCTTACAGACCCAGATGGTGTCTTGAACATGGTATTAGAAACATTTGGGTGGAAGCCAATTCTTTACTTATTTTAAATGTTGTCAAGAAAGTCGCAAAACCCTCTTGGCACTATGAACATACTATTGAAGAGATTAAAGAGTTGATTCAAGGTAAAGAAGTCAAGGCGTGGCTGATTCTTTAGTGTGATAGAGCCACCTATAGGACGCAGATAAGAAACTTTTCAGCTTCCACTCACTACCAAGAGAAGCTAGAGAAAAATGATGATAACAGAGCAATACAAACAATGCAAATGATGCTTTACTGTCCCACAACACAGAGAAGAATTGCAACTGTATGTTTGACAAAGAAGTTAGATAAATGGTTCTGTCTATACATAACACTTTCAGCTATAAATTCAAACACATAGCAACACAAAAATGCAAATAATTCTTGTTTTCTTCAAAGAAGGGAGAAAAAACTGGAAGTCTTGAGCTTAAAGACGCAGCAAAATGATGCGACCAGAGCTGAACTAAAAATAATTTCTAAATTCCCATTAATTCCAACCCACTGAAAACATATACTAATATTCTCCACAGCTCACAATAAGGCAAAAGGTTGAAATCTTCAAGGGACACACTGTTACGGAGAAGCCAAAAGTGTAGCTGATTCTTCAGCTGGATACAGTCAGCTATTGGACCCATAGAAGAAAATTTTCAGCTTTAACTAAACATCAAGAGAAGCTAGGGGCACTTAAGGGTTGATAAGTGGCAGCCCTTTCCTCCTGAATTCATAAGAAAGCCCAAAGCTTACCTCCAATAATGCAACAAGATAAACTCCCCCCTAAGATCTTCAGTAAGCTCACATGTCACTAGAGACTAGTCCTCACTTTTACCTTTTTAGTTCTTTGGGAAGCAGCATACAGGGGAACAACTCTCTCCACACGTAAGAAGCTATTGTTGTAAAGCTCATCAAGCACTGAGGCTAGTTATGTTTCATATTGTAAATCCTTCTATAAAGAAGGACTCTTTTTGCTTACACACAGAGGTTATGTCCTAATTTTTGTCACAGATTGGAGAATCCTCAATCTTCAAATATACCACAACAACAACAACAACATACCCAAATCTCACATGTGGAGTCTGGGGAGGGTAATGTGTATGCAGACCTTACACCTACACATTACCCCTACCTGGAGAGATAGAGACGTTGTTTCCGAAGAAATAGGCGGAAGAAAGAAACAAGAAAGAGACAAAGGACGATAAGGCAAAGGGGGGATATCTTCAAATATACCACTAAGGTGGTTCAATTTTTTATTTTTTTAAAACGAGTGATTTTTCACCTAAACTAAAGATAAGAAATATACTGATATATATCGCCTTATTCTTCCACTAATAGTTGTTTGATAAAAATGAAGTAACAAGAATAAAGGTCTAACCAAAACGTACTATCGTTTCGTAATTGGCCCAGTCAATGACCAACGCCTCAAGCTCCGATGAACTCTGTAGAATGCTGTAAATTCCAGGCAAGTGTTCCAAGACTGCGATAAGTTTTAAGTATTTCCAGCTTGAAGGTGGAGATTGCCATCCTTTCAGCTCCAGTATGGAAAGCCACTAATAAACCAAATAGATAAAACACAATATGTCAAAACAAGGAAATGCAACACATCTAACAAATGACATGCCAAATGTTGAATAATTCATAAAAACAGCTTGGATTATACGACAGTGTTTTGCCACAAGCACATCAAAGTGTTCAAGGTTGGTTTGGAAATCTAGTTTGACTTTTAAACACTTGGAGAAATCCATTCACATACTTAAAGAGTATGATCACTGTAAATTACTCCAAATTTTAAATGTTTTCTGTGCATTCCAAACTCTTTATTCTCACAATTCATCATAAAAGATTTTGTTCAATAGCCACTGTCCAGCAAGATTGGCAACGAGATTTTTATTCTTCAGTAATTAAAAATTTAATTATCAGATTATCCAAAGTAGCGGCATAGTTATTAATGTTATGAAACTGATGAATTAATAGCAAAAAGAAAATCTGAATTTTGAATAATCCAGAGTATGAATAAACCTTGATGCACCAGGGACCCAATTCAACATTCTCGACATGGGAAAAGCTAAGAAGAAATTCCTTCAAATATGTACACTCCTTCTCCAATCTATCTTCTTCATCTTCAAATTCAACAAAATCAAGATTTATATTAAGAACTGCAGTGACAAGTGAAGCCATATTGCTCTGCTGCAAGCGTATCTCATTGTATAAGAACCCCGAAAGTACCAAATGTTGAACATACGGGGAAAATATTTCGAGTGAAGGGATATTTTCATCATGCCACTGCAAATAATCATCGTTTCCATCATTTAATATGCTCAACTTTCTCAGCTTCATAGAGCTGATTACCAAACGACGAATGCCCCAAACATTATCCAGTTCCAAGCTCTCCAATTTAGGGCAACCTGATATTATTTTTTCCACTACACAGTCCGTCAATATCAGGTGCCCAATTGAAAGAGAAATGAGACTGCTCCAGTTCACACTACCAGAAGGGTTTAAACCGCAGTTTCCCAAAACCAAATTCCTTAACGACGTATTCTTATACGCAAACTGAGGAAACTTATACACGTAATCTGGAGAATTGATAATGTAAAATTTAAGTGTAAACTCTTCAACATTAGCAACCTTAGTTGCAAAATGTACCCAAAAATCCACATCTTTAACAAGATACTCTTTGTATTTAACGGGAAAAACCCTAAATGCTTTGATTTTCTCGCAACACCTCCAATAATGAAGCTCTCTATTGATGGAAGCTACGAAAGCAAGAATTTTCTTTTTGGTTCGTTCAACATAGGGGTAATCGAGGACGCCGAAATTGAGTGAAACTGCAACGGACTTCCAAAGAAACCGCCATCGCTGAGATAATACGCTGGTTCTCACAACTTCTTTTCCCTCCGGTAACACAGAGAGGATGTATAGTAGAATAGCGTCGGGCAAATCACTGAGTCGGTCTCGATCTCCTCTCGCCATGATTTTCCTCTGTATTTCCATGGAGTTTGAAGAGCAATGAGTATAGAAGAAGAATGTCAGTGATTTTGTATTTCTATTTATAGTTCTGGCGGACAATTTCGGGTTTGGGTCAGTGTATAAGAAGTTGGGCTTAGAATTTGTTATTGGGCTCAATAATTTGTCTAGCCGAAAAAATAGGCCCATTATCTTTTCTTTTGGGTTAAAAATGGCGTGTAGTAGCCACTAATTAAGGGTGTCATTAATTTTATCCACTAATTATAATGCTTAGCAAAAATAGCCACTACTAATAAAAAAGGATAATTTTACCCTTTCTTCCTCTCTTTCGCATTGCTTTAATCTTATTTCGCGTTGCTTTGCATTTCGCTTCTAAAATTGTTAATTCTCGTAGCCTTCAACATCGTTACATGTTTGATCCCAAAATTGAAAAAGTAGATCATCTTTAGTTGCTAATAACTTTCCATAATTCATATTTGTCGAGTTGTGCGAATGTTCAAATGTTTTCTTTCATCAAGTAAGGTAATATTTTATAATAAAAAATGGCAACATCGTTACTTGTTTGATCCCAAAATTCAAAAAGTAGATCTGCTTTAGTTGCTAATAACTTTCCCTAATTCATATTTGTCCAGTTCTGTGAATGTTCAAAGGTTTTCTTTCATCAAGTAAGGTAATATTTTATAATAAAAAATGACACAAAACATGTGCAAAAAAGGCTTGTTTTTGTTTCTTTTGAGTTCAAAGATTAAAAGTTAAGGACATGACAAGTTTAAAAGTTAAGGAGAAACAGTCCTTAAATTTGACATGTAGGTTCAAAAGATAAGGACAGACAATCCTTAACTTATAGTTTCAAGTTCAAAACTTAAGGACAATCAATATTTAAGTTATTGTTTCAAGTTCAAAACTTAAGGACTTTCTGTCCTTGACTTCGAGTTTCAGGTTCAAAAGTTAAGGACAGACAATCCTTAACTTATAGTTTCAAGTTCAAAACTTAAGGACATATAATCCTTAACTTTGAGTTTAAAGTTCAAAAGTTAAGGACAGGCAGTCCTTAACTTATAGTTACACGTTCAAAAGTTAAGGACAGACAGTCCTTAACTTTGAGTTTAAAGTTCAAAAGTTAAGGACAAACAATCCTTAACTTACAATTACACGTTCAAAAGTTAAGGACAAACAATACTTAACTTATAGTTACAAGTTCAAAAGTTAAGGATGCTTGGTCTTAAAGTTTGAGTTCCAAGTTCAAAAGTTAAGGAAATGTAACCTCGAAGTCCTGAACTTAGAGTTCCAAGTTCAAAAGTTAAGGACATGTAGTTCTGAAGTCCTAAACTTGGAGTTTCAAGTTCAAAAGTTAAGGACATGTAGTCCTGAAGTCTTGAAGTTAAGGACATGAGCAGAAGAGTATTTTCGTCCGACCAGTTAAAGTTTACTAAACCAGTGGCTAAAGACTAAAGACATTTAAAATGCTGGCTTTAAAATAAAGACATAAGCCGTTAGTGGCTATCTGTGCACATCTCCCTCTTTTAGGTCCTAATTTTCCTCATATACTTGTGTGCGCGTACTTACAACACGTATAATTACATGAAAATAACACCAAGTACTCATTTTTAAGTATGTTGTTTCAAAATTATTCATAGTTTCTAATATATTTAAATTAACTAATTTCCCTTAAACATAAGGATACGACGTCCTAGTGTTTAAACCTCAAAATTTAAACTTGAGGACATCATATCCTAAAATTCGAAAATTGTGTCCTGAAGTTCGAATATTATGTCCTAAATTTTAAGTTAAAAGTTAAGAAATTCAAGATAACTTAGTCCTGAATATCAAATTAACAACTCAAAAATTCAGGATACTTAATCTTGAAATTTGGGTGAATTAGCCAATCTTTAATTACATTGTAAATTATGAATATATTTTAAATAACGAGCTTAAAAGTAGCTATTGTTGCACTTCGCCCTATAGTTACATCTATAAAGTCAAAGTTTGTATAGATTTTAATTTTATGAAATTTAAGAAATTCACACCTTTAAATAAAAAAGGAACACACATTTTTCGAAATATGTATCTTTCAAAATCCTTTAGCAGGAATGAACACTGTATAGGGCCAAATATGGCTCGACTATATGAGGCCGAACGCAGCCCTCCCCACGCTTATAATGACAAGGGCACGATCCCTCTCGTACGTCCCCTACAGTAAGGGTGCAGTTTGGGCATAAGAACATGAACGATGTCGTTCATATTTGGACATCCTCTTTAAAGGGACGTCAACTACCCCTCGGCTGATTATTGTTTTAGTATGGATGCCTCCTCTATATTAAGGAAGGTTTCCATGTTGTAAAGGACACATGTGTTATTATCCAATAATACAATTCTCTCATTCTCTCTCTCTTCTCTCAACTGTGATAAGTGATTATTCTTAAAAGTTCTCCATTCTTGTAAGTACCTTTACATTATAATTATACTGATCTCATATTTAGGTTTATTATATTTGATTATGATTTACCGTTTTCATATTCTTTGATTGTTTTACCCTTATAAAGTAACAAATAACTTTTGAGCAAAACAATTTGGTGCCGTCTGTGGGGATTTCGAGAATCAAAATCATAGTATCCACCTAAATATCATCCAACCACCTCCTCTATATCACGCCAAAACCAAAAATGGCTGAAAATAACACCAGATCCAAAGCAATAATAGGGGTCACAATCAATCTTCTTGGCTCTCTCAATGAGGTCAGCGAGATGATGTCACCAACACAACCCCCGACACCGCACCAGAAGAAGAGATCTCACCTTCCCTCTGAAGATCCAATGACCTTGCATGATAAAGGAGCTTCCACATCTGCTGTCAAAGAGGCACCCTCGGTGGTCAGGAAATTGATGGAAGATGGCTAACAAGCACCCTGAGTGGCTTAGTTGAAAAACCACAATCGAAAAACTACCACAAGGTAACATGAAAGCAATACCAACGATGAGTATCACCACTGCCACGGGTGAATAGGAAGAGACATGAGTGAACAACCAACCCGTCAAAACACAGACCCATGATATCATGCCGACCGCCATCCTGAGGAAGATGGAAGAAATGGAAAGCGACAATAAGGCTCTACGCAAGCAGATGAAGGAGCACCAGGAGAGGGTCGACAAAATCCCCGTAGCCCCTAAGTTATTACCAAAATGCGACATGGGGAGGTTTGTAGAGCAGCCATACTTTGAAGAAGTTGCCCACTACTCTATCTCGAAAACTTTTATGATGCCCCTTTACTTAAGGGTATACGATGGGACCACTGATCCCAAAGATCATCTGATACATTATGTTACCGCCGTAAAAAGTAGTGACCTATCAAAAGAGCATGTACCATCAGTGCTGCTGAAAAAGTTCGGCGAGACACTAGCCGGAGGGGCCTTGACCCGGTACTCCCAACTGCCTGCCAAGGCAATATCAACATTCGAAGAAATGGCGGATAAGTTTGTCACAACCCATGCGAGTGCAAAGAAGGCAAAGTCAAGGGTCAACGACATCTTCCCTGCCAGACAAACCACAGGTGAAGGGCTTAGGGACTTCCTCGCCAGATTCAACAAGGTAAGAATAAGCCTGCCAAACGTATCTGAGGGGATGGCAGTCGCTGCCTTCCATAACGGACTAAGCAGGGACGGTTCCAGAGCAACTAAGAATCTACTGAACCACCTCATGAAGTATCCCCATACGACATGAGAGGAAATCCACAATGCTTAATGCACTAAAGTACGAGCGGACGAAGACAGCCTCAACGGCCAACCCAATGGTTAACATCTATATAATTGGAAACAAGGAAAGATCGACGCCACGAGGGATGTCGGGAACCTTCCCTACATTCCAACAGAGAACGACATCAGCCATACACGAGATCCTCCCATCCGCCATCTCGGCATATGGACGTATTACAACGGCACATCCCCCAGCTCCGAAGTGAAAGAGGTACGCCCCCTTGTTATCATAACATAATTTTTGTGTGTCTCCTTTAGAAAAAGTGTATGCACTAGAGAAGCTTGGCACCGGCGTACAATGGCCTCAAAAGATGAAGGGAAATTGAATGTCCTGTGCGAGTTCTATCAGGAACGGGGGCAGAGGATCGAAGATTGCATACGATTGTGATAAGAGGTCGTCATCATGTTAAACCAAGGATACCTAAAAGAACTACTCAGCGACAAAGGGAAGATCAACTTTTATAACCCTGCGAACCACCAAAGCTACCTTCCCCGACGTTGATGTTAAACGTGATCATTGGCGATGACAACGACTTGGAAATAACCATGTCAAATTCGCCAACACTCATATGCTAAAGTGGACCATCTCCCACGAACGGTATGATGAATTCAAATAAAGTATCACCTTCCACAAGTCTGATGCCGATGGTTTGTGTTTCCCTCATGACGATGCTTTAGTCATTACTTTACACATTATTGATACGGATGTCAAGAGAGTCATGATCGATGACAGTAGTGGCGCCTATATCATCTACCCGAGAGTCCTTACACAGATGGGACTCGAAGATAGGGTAATACCCCGCTGCATAACACTAACCGGCTTTAACAATGAAGTGGAATGTACGTCCGGAGAGGTGACCTTATCCGTCATCGTGGGAGGGTTCACGTTAGAAATAACTTCACGTAATGAACCAGGAGACGACATACAACGTTATCATAGGGCGCCTATGGATACATGCCATGCGAGCGGTCCATTCAAGCCTGTACAGGTGGTCAAACTCCCTACCTCATGGGGAATATTCGGCATCAAAGGAGAACTACACACTGCACAAGAGTGCTACAAAATAATCCAAGACTGCACTGACACCCAACAACTAAGGGGAGTGAGAGCGGAGGCATAGCAATTAGCCATGTCGGGGACTAAAACTGACCCGACGGTAGACACCATCAAAGATCCTGACATCGTGGAAGCTTGTAAAGCGACGATCGAAGATCTCGATCCAATCCAACTAGATAGCACCATTCCCGCAAAGAAAGCCTACATCGGACATGGCCTCACCAATCCAACTAAGTACCATGAATTCTTAACTAACCACGCAGACCTATTTGCCTTTTCCCGTGCGAATATGCTGGGGATATCGCCACCCATAAGCTAAATGTCGACCCGCTGCATCTGCCGGTATGACAAATGAGAAGAAAGTTCAATGCCGCAATCAATGAGGTAGTTCGCGAGGAAGTAGACAAACTACTCTCCAACGGTCAGGGAGTCAAAATATCCTTAGTGGGTCGCCAATGTTTCCATGTTCAAAAAGAAAAATGGGAAGTGGAGAATATGCGTGGATTTCAACGACCTAAATAAAGCATGCCCTAAGGACTCCTTCCCTCTTCCCACATCGACCAGTTGATCGACGCCGCTGCTGAACTAGAATTGTTGAGTTTCTTAGACGCATATTCCGGTTACAATCAGATCCTGATGGACGAGGAAGATCGGGAGAAGATAACCTTCATCACCCACCAAGGAACCTACTGCTACAAAGTGATGCCCTTTGGGCTAAAAAACGCATGGTCCACATAACAAAGGCTGGTCACCAAAATGTTCAAAGAACAACTCGGTAAGACCATGGAAGTCTACATCGATGGCATGTTGGTGAAATCCACAAAAAAGGAGGATCACATCGACCACTTAAAAGAGGCCTTCAAAATACTAAAAAGGTACGGGATGAAACTGAATCCCGAGAAATGTGCTTTCGGCGTAGCCTTGGGGAAGTTTCTATGGTTCCTTGTATCCCAATGAGGCATCGAAGTCAACCCCGACCAAATCAAGGCAATCGCTACAATACCCAAAATGTTGAACAACAAAAACCAGGTGCAAAAATTGACAGGCCGAATAGCCGCCCTATCCAGATTCATCTTACGATCCTCTGACAGATGCGACAAATTTTTCAACGTGCTAAGAAAGGACAACGAATTTCAGTGGAACAAGGAATGCGTCAAAGCCTTAGGAGAACTAAAAACATATCTGTCATCATTGCTGCAAGCCAAAGTGGATCTGGGCGAGCCCCTGCTGATATATTTGGCCATATCAAAAGTCGCCGTCAGCACAGTATTGGTTCGTGAAACAAAAGGTACGCAATTCCCCATCTATTACATTATCAAAACCCTGGTGGATGCCGAAACACGGTACCCACACCTCGAAAAATTAGCCCTGGCACTGGTCACAGCTTCAAGAAAGCTCAAAACCTATTTCCAATGCCACCCCATTAAAGTAGTGACCATGTTCCCCTTAAGAAGCATACTACATAAGCCTGAGTTATCAGGCCGACTTGCTAGATGGTCTATAGAGCTTAACTATGATGACCCGACCCGTCATCATGTGAGTTGTCACCCCGTTTTCCATGTTATATGATTGTTCATGTCTCAATATGTGTGTTTGGTGAGTTTGAGTCAATTCGAATCTAGTTTGGTTGGAAATGAGACAAATAGCCTCTTAGGAGAAGGCATAGTCGGGAAAAGTCAATTGGATGTTGACTTGTGAGCTAGAGAGCTCGGAATCGGATTCTGACAATTCGGTCAGCTCTGGGAGGTTATTTGTGGCTTAGGAGAGCAATCAGAACTGAATTTGGAGGTCCGGTATAGTTTTAGGCTTGAATTGGCTAAGGTTGAATTTTGGCGAAATCCGAACGGTAGGTGAGATTTTTATCCGGGAGTCGGAATGGAATTCCAACAGTTGCATTAGCTCCTTTATGAAATTTTGGATATGCCTGCAAATTTTCAGGTCATTCGGACATCGTTTGGTCGGGTTTTTGATTGGATGTTGGTTTCGGAAGTTCTAGTTGAAACTTAGGCTTGAATTCGCTTTGATTCGATGATTTCCGTGTTTAAGGGTGTGTTTTTATGATTGGAACAAGTTTGTATCGTGTTTTGGGATAGGTTGGTGGTTTTCGTTGGGGCCCCGGGGGCCTCAGGATGAATCTAGGGGTCCAAACGGACCATTTTTGGCTAAATGAAGGATCAGGTCTGCTATCATAAGTGCAGCAGACATTTGCTCTTCGCGATCGCATTGGTAGCCACGTGATCGCGTAGAGTACTGGAAAGGCTGAGGATTTTTACCCTTCGCGATCGCGAAGTGTGGGATGCGATAGCGTAAGGTCAGTATTTGGAGCAATGCGATCGCAGAAGCTAATGTCGCAATCGCGTAATGTTATCCAGCTGCTCATCGCGATCGCATAAAGGTCTACGCGATCGCGTAGAAGGAAATGAGGGCCTCTATAATTTGTTCATCGTGATCGCAAGCTAGGGGCTGTGATCGCATAGAATTAAAATCCCTGGCAGAAGGGTTTTTAATAGGACATTTCATTCGAGAACTTAAAGTGTATTTCCTCCATTTTTGGGTCCTTTGAGAGCTATGTAACGGGAATTGAAGGGGATTTCATCGGGAAAACATTGGAGGTATGTTTTATGGTTTAAATAGCCGATTTTATCTTAGAATCTTCTTTTATTTAACTAAAAATGGAAGGATGTATGGGGGATTTTTGCTCTAAGCCTAGGCTATGGTAAATCACCTATTTGAATGGGCAAATGGAGTCCGATTTTGATAAACTTTATATGTATGGACTCATGTTGAGATAAGGATTCCGGAAATGTAACTTTTTTAATTTTTAGAGAAGTGTACCGAAAGTCAGATTTTGACAACTTCGTGGGTTTTGGGGTAAATCGAGTTATTTCGATTGGGTTATGTCTATTTAGCCTATTTTGATGTATTCTTATTGATTTTGATCAGATTTGGCATCTGAGGAGGTTGATTTGCGAGGCAAGCGCAAGGCGAGCTAGGACTTCTACCGATTCGAGGTGAGTGGTGGTTGTAAATGATGTACTGAGGGTTTGAAACCCCGTACTTGCAGTATACAATGCTATGCTAAGATGAAATACGCGTCATGTGATGGGCGTGGTGGTATTGTGACTGGGGATTTGGACTTGGTCCTTCCCAATTGATAGTATACTGTTAATCATGACTAAGATTGAGCTTATAACCGTGTAATTGGGCTAGTAGCCATGTTTGGGGCCTTGTGCCGATCTGTAGAGTATTAGGGAAGCATGTAGAGTTAAGTGACCCTTATATCATGCTGGACACATACACTCGGTTGTAATCATAGCTGTATAGCATATCATGAGACAGTACTAGATGTGTACTTTGAGAGAGACTACATGGGGTGGGATTCCCTGTTCTAGCTGAGTGGGCCTGAGAGGTCAAGTCTATATTGACTGAGATAGGGTCGAGGACCCGCTATGAGGTATTGATATACATACCGGATCGGGTTGCACACCGCAACATTATACTTATATATACACCTGTTCTAGCTAAGTGGGCTTGAGAGTCCAAGTCTATATTGGCTGAGATGGGGTCGAGGACCCACCGTGAGGTATTGATATATATATCGGATCGGGCTGCACGTCGCAGCAGTATATACATATACATATATTGGATCGGGCTACACGCTGCAACATTATATATATATATAAATAAATATATATATAATATATATTTATATTAGATCGGGCTGCGCGCCGCAGCATTATATCTATATATTGGATCCTTAATGCTCTCCAATGATGTAACATCTTTGTAAATCTCCATTATTCGTATAATAATATATTAGACTCATTAACTTGTATCTCAAGTGAAATATATATATATATATTTGGATGATGCAATTCTCCTTAAATTCATGTGAGTATTGTGGAGAGGTTTGGTCGCGGGTCAGGATGGACTGGAACTGGGTTAATCACTGGGGAGATGACTTACTTGTGAGGTTACCCTTAGAACTGTTTAGTGATAGTACTTGTGTTCTTATTTTCAGTTGTTATTTATTATTATTACTCACTGAGTTAAAATATACTCATCCCACTTCCCTGCACTTTTTGTACAGATCCAGGTGTTCAGGAGGGCAGTTGAGCTATCGGCTGCTACATTACTATTATTCTGATGAGACTTCGAGGTAGCTGCCGGCGTCCGTAGGGCCTGATCTCTTCCTCTCTATCATTTTGTCATTTCTATTCTGCCTAGACTTGATTGTGTAGGATACTTCCCATCTGTAGAGGCTTAGACTTGTGACACCGCGATTGTTGGGCTGTATTTGGTATGATTCTGTTTTCACACTTATTGTTTTGATATGAAAACAAGTTGTTAATGTTAATTTATCAGTACTAATTAATAATTGGCTGATAATATGGATAACATGGTCGGGCTTGCCTAGCAATGTGTTGGGCGCCATCACGACCGGGGTTTGGGTCGTGACATGTTGGTATCAGAGCCTAGGCTAACAGGTCTCACGAGTTATGAGCCGGTTTAGTAGAGTCTCGTGGATCGGTACGAAGACGCCTGTATTTATCCTCGGGAGGCTGCAAACCTTTTAGGAAAGTTTCAAATTTTTGAAATTCTTATCGTGCGTACTTGATTCAGCTTGAGGTATGATTCTTGAAATTCCTTCTGCACATTGATGTGCGCACTCGAGCGCTTAGTAATATATTTGCCTTGATGGCTTATGATTCCCCGATCGAGGGGCGAGATATAATATCTGTGAGTTCATGTGGGCCAGTCGGGAGGACTTGAGGCCGGATCTTTGTCTATGGCTTGGGCACCGAGGTGCTAATTTCGCGAGTCGATATTATGAAGTTCATACGAGCAGTATTGTCCCTAATTGTGGAAATGGCAGTTCGATAATGGGTGAGCTGTAAGGTATTCGATTCTTATTGTGGTCTATTACGTAGCCCTATCTATGGGCTTGGTGAAATGTTCATGTTTCTTAGTGGAAAGGAAAGGTACATTACATATGGTAGTATAAGTTCAGACGTAGGAAGACCGAATTGGCTGTGCTATGAGTATTGTGGTGAAGGGTATTTGATAAATATTATGATTTGAGCAGGTACAGCACATGTTCATGTACTAATTTTGATAATATAATTCGTGTAGTATTAAGATTAATGTTGTTGATATGCATTTTGATGTCTTGTCGAGTTGAGGATGTATTGTTAGGATGGTTTTGGTGATTCTCTAGCATGTGGATAGGCTAAGTTACATAGGAAACTCTGTCAAAATTTCTGGAAAATTTGGGACTTAGAAAAGGTTTTGTCACCTAAAGAGTAGGCTTAATGGTTGTGTGTGTATAAATGCAAGAATTGCAGAAGTGTTAAGATTTATGATGATTCGAGTCTCTGCCAAAGCTAGTAAATGACTTGAGTTTAATCTCGCTATGACATTGTGGCATCATTTGAATAAGAATG
Source organism: Nicotiana noctiflora (assembly GCA_032618575.1). Lineage (NCBI taxonomy): Eukaryota > Viridiplantae > Streptophyta > Magnoliopsida > Solanales > Solanaceae > Nicotiana > Nicotiana noctiflora. The sequence continues at coordinate 62,460 of JASVEL010012460.1, read as the reverse complement.
CTATGCGTGGTTAAAAGTGCTTTGATATATGGCTGCGAGCTAAGTTGGGGAGGTTGCTATTGACTAGCTGATTGCACGGTTGTGTGCTATGTTGATTCTGTCTCTAAGGACGTTGGAGATTTTGGTAAAGGCTACATGGTGCGTCGTAGATGTGAAGAAATATTAGGATGTTTTGGTGCTGATGTTGATAAAGAATGCTCGGTGTATAGTAAAGAAAGATAGCTATTTGTATCTGTATGTAATCATGTACAGCAGTGTCAGAGTTCTAACAAGGCACGAGTGGTTCTGTCAATAAGACAGTTGAATTAATCCAGAATAAGGGTGAATAACACCCGAGAATGGCCTTGCGGTGTTCAAGATTTTGCTTGTAACAGTCAGGTGTCTTAAGGTTGTGTATGTGGCTAGAGACTGTGGTTTTATTAGAAGGGATCAAGAGTTGTGATATGTTATGTTAATCATGGGATCTAGGTATCTGTATTGTAAAGTAATGATAACGAATTCACAATTGCAGGAAGTTCTTCAAAATAAAGTATTGTAGAAAGTGGTACTTCTGGGAAACATTTGAGATAGTATTCAGCGGCCTGTGAGTCTTAGATCGCGTGGTCTTATGTATGAGTCTCATGTGGTAACTTGAGTTGAGGTATTCTGATGCTTCAGTAAAGGAGTGCATTAAATTAAAGATGAATCAGAAAGAAAATTAGGATAAATGGAATAGCTTGATAATAAACCGAAACAGTATGATAAGACACGAGTGATTCCTGGTATGTGTTTGAAGTAATGAGACTTGCAGGTATTGTGCAACAAAGCTCTTGAGTGCTGGCAGTTGCGTAGCTCGATATGGGTAGAAGGACTCAGTCCTGGCAGTTTAGTTGTGCAATGGAATTAGGAGAAGGAATTCGGCATGTGTTTTTGATTCACGTCCAAGCAACGGTCGTAGTCAATATAACCTGGTCTAATAAGTCCAAGATCGATCCCACATGGAATTAACCTACCAATTACAACTTTCACAACCCAAGAATATTTCCGAATCAAGTTCCCAAAATTTCAAGTATGTGTTTATGTGAATTTCGAACTACTACTTTTGCAAGAATTAAAAAGGCTAAAAAGAAAGAATTGAATGTTGGGTAAAATAATATGGAGAAAGACTAAGGTATTGATTTCCCCTATTGATGGAATCCCTTATCGTTATGCTCATACAAATTGTTAATATATTCTATCAATCATGAACGCTATTTGTATCGTAACCCTCTCCCGAGCAATTACAATAATTTACTAGTGCACTCTCCCGAGCTACCCTAGCTAGCTTTAATTTGAATAGTTCACTTAAGATTGCACCCAGGACTTCGTTATTCCTAACCCCGTCTTTACGCCTAAAGTTATAGATTCCTCCAATAACCTAGGTGTGGTGTTGTTCAACAATATACCTAAATATGCACTCTTTTCCAAGTTATGCACACTAAATAGGCACAGATAATTGGGGATCCTACCAATTAACTACAACAAAAACGAAGTTGAATAAATAGAAATCTATCTAACAATTTGTAATCACATAAACGATAAGTTCATCACTCAATAGGTTCCATCAAAACCTTAGAAAAGGATTTAGCTACTCATGCTCAAAGAAACAAGAATAATAATTGAATTCATAAATAAATACTTGATATAAAATAAAGGAATTCATGTGACTCCAAAATAGCTCCTTTTAGCATCCAATGGTTCATATGTACCTATAACACACCAATAAACACTAATCAAAGCATTTTGTCATCATAAACAACATTAATTCAACAACAAAGTGTGATTATTTAGGGCATAATTATAGTCAAATTCACCTATTATCAATACCCCACACTTAAACCTTTGCTCGTCCTCGAGCAACCTTAATCACACTTTAGGCCAATTTTATTTATGTCTCCCCCAAATTATGTCACAAAAGCTATTTTTCATGATTAACCTAAGATATGCACAATCCTTACTTAACCGTAAACTCTCATGCCAACACATTATTGCTTACTCTAATTATTACCAAAAACTTGCAAATTTACCTTCTTCCTCTTGAGTTACACACCCCCACATAGTTTATTGAGAGAATTTCCCACACATAAACAATTCAGAACATGGAACTTATAAATATTGGAAAAATTCACTCACTCTCAATAAAGAACATTCATATGCATACAGACACTCCATAGGCTTGCCAGTAGTATAATACTCCACTAATCGAGTTATGCAATCATAGATCAAGAGGTCTTTAAGGGTTGTAATGTTGGTTGCGGGACGGGTAGGATACTTTTGGTTATAGTGACTAACCTCCCTAAGCACTTTTCTTTTCCTTTTTACAACTTCCCTTTTCCGTTTTCTTCCTTATGTCTCCCCTAAACATTCCTTCACCTTTATTTACTTTGAATCCCCCACTTGTCTTTTGTTGGTGTAACCAACCTTTCTAATTTTCATATATACATTGATATAGCTCTTTTTCTCAGAATATCTCATTGCTTTGCAACACATTTATATTATTTTGGTCAGTTCACTATTTTCTACCATTCATTCTTGATTTTCCCTTTTTCAATTTCCCATCACCCCACACTTAGACATTTGCATATTCATTACAATACAAGTGCTTCTAGGAGGTAAAGTAGAATAATATAATAATTTGATGAACATTCAAGGGTTATCAAAGAATAGGCTTTAAGCTCAAAGGGGTTAACTAAGATATTATGTACGGGTGAATTCATGTCTATTGGTTTATGGGGTTAAACAAAGAAATGCCTCTATCCTTTCTACAACCAAACAACTTCTATTTCACTTTGCAAATACACATGGAAAGTTCTAGGTATCATGTAAAGCATACAATGTAAGTAAAACCTCACACACACATAGCATGCAACTCATTTGGAATCTGGTTCATCTACAAAGTCCTATCGATGTTCAAGCAAGCATTATTGTGCAAATTTAAGGCATATTTAGATTCTACGGTCAAGCTTAGAAAATACATTCTCAAGTTCAATTAAGCTTTGCTAATGTGCATACTTGGGGTTACAACTTAACCTTTACCCTCTAATCCTAAAAAAGGAAAAATCTACCTAACTCGATTCAATAAAAACCCTTGGAAAAAAATCGTGGTCAAAAGAAAAACCAAGGGGGAGATGATACACTACCTAGAAAAAGAAAAGAAAAGAACAGAAAAAATTCATACATGGACTACTTCCCTCAAGAGTACTTGTCCTAAATAGTCCGTCATCGGGAAAAGTCCTCTACTCATATTTTTGGATTTTTAAATTTTCTGATTTTTTTGTATTTTTTATTCCGACTTGGACCCTTAAGAAACATATACATGAGTCACCCACCCCACACTTAAAATCATGTCATGTCCTCATGACATCAAGAAAGATATAGCTCAAGAGGGGCGAGAAAACTTACCCGAGACTCACTCGGAGTCGGAGACGGTGGATGGGTCGACGTGACATGCTCGTCCAAGTGCTCGGAGCCATGCCATGAACCTGCTTTCTGACCGAGCTTGCCTCTGAGACATCGCGTCTAAACGCGTGTGCAAGCCATCTACGAAGGTGCGCAGATCAGCAACCTCCTCCTCCATGTACCTAAGCATAGGTCGTGAGGATTCGGACCTAGACATACTCGTTCCACGGTGAGCATGCCTGGAAGGTCCGGCTGCGTCAGTGGAGTGCCTGGCCCGGGCAACCGGTACAGGGTCAACCTCCGCATCCAAGTCAATTGGGTTAGTGTCTCGGCCGACCCGGATTTGAGAAGCTCTAAAAGGAGCTTTTGGTGGTAGATCACCATCTCCGGCCATGACTGGGCTCTGATGGCTGAGACACAATGTAGTGACAAGAGATGGGTAATAAAAACTCTTGGCTTTGAGGGATCCCCTCAGCACCATCTCGTCACTAATTAAGCGGGCGATGTCCACGTCCCGCTGTGTTACAAAACACCATGTTAGAAGTGCCCTATTAAAATTGACATCAGTGGTGTTGCTGGAGGGCAAGAGCCGGTTACATATGATAGAAAACCAGCATTTAGCAGTATGTGTAAAGCAGTTAGAATGGAGTGTTTTATTTCTAATCCACACAGGGATGCCATCAACACATAAGGCCTCAATTAGCATGTCCCAGGTGACACCAGGCCTATCGTGGTAGTAATCTACGTCACTAGTATGATTTGGCAGTCTAAGTGCCTACCTAAATAGTATGAGCATGGGCGTAGACGTACTTACCTCGGACGAATATCCTCCTAGCCATCCCGTTGGGATCATTGGCATAAAACTCCCTGACATGCATCTTGTTCACTAGGGCCGGTGCGTCAAATAGGAACTTTATTTCGCGTCGGCAAATTTCGTCATATATTTCTGGCTTTTCAGACCGCAGGGCCATCCAGTCAACTTCAACTTCCTGGAGCCATGACTTAGCCGCCTTAGCGTGGAAATCACCATCCGCCTCTTCGCAGGCGAACCTTGACTCGTCATATGTAGGTTGCCTCGAAGAACTAGCACCCTGTCGTGATCTTTTGGGGGCCATGATCCTGCAAAAAACAGAAAACCAAAATTTTGCATAATGTTAGAACGCCGGTTGGCTACTCAAACTTCGCCACCCGTGTAATACCACAATTGTCTCTTTAGTCCAATCATCCCATAACTTCTATACTTCATCACTTATCTAACAATTTCACACCTCCATGTTCAAGCACCCCACACTTATTTATTTTAGCACTCTAACATGACCCAATTTACCCTAAACCATCTCCAATAATATACAACAACAAGCAATTCACTATTTGGGCATTATTTGTGACTAAAATTCATTAATCAATTACTACAAGAACAATTGCCCAACTTGGCCAACCAACCAACAGTTATAATCACCAACACCTTTAGGTCTCCAAAACAACAAAATTAGCATTATAAACTCAATTGGAGACCCAACAACACAATCTCTACCATATTTCCATCCATATCACAAGGTTCTTCGAAAAAAAAAATTCATATAACATTCAACTTACAAAAAAAAAACCAAGTAATATCTATGGATTCTACTAAACTAGCAATATATACTACATATAATACAAATTAAACTACAATTAACTAATTAAGTCTACCAATTTAAAAATCAAGAACTAAAAGAAGAAGGAAATAAAAAGAACAAGAAGAAGGAAACTTACTAGTGAGAGTAGTAGATGAGTAAGATTGAAGAGGGGGAGTGATTTGGAGAAGAAAGGGGAAGAGATTGTAGAGAGAAGGTGGAGAGAATTTAGAGAGAGAGAGAGAATTTGGGAGTAAGTGGAGGCTGTTTAGGGGGAAATAAGGGGAGGGGTTTGTGTTTTAGGGTTATTAAAGAGGGGGGGAAAGAAAAATTAAAAAATCTTTTTGTTTCTACCGACCGCGGAGCTGACCGCGGTCGTTCGCGGTCGCAGACGAACCGCGAACAGTCAAACTTCAGAGGGGTCATTTTTTTAAGGTTCGTTCGCGGTCGCGGACGAACCGCGAACAGTCAAAACTTCAGAGGGGTCACTTTTTCGCGGTTCATTCGTGGTCGCGGATGAACCGCGGACAGAGGCCCTCTTTGAATTTTTATTTTTCACTGGTCAGAATTTTTTTTTATATGGACTAATTATAATGAGAATACTTACAACATGTTCGTGGGTTGCCTCCCACGTAGCGCCTGATTTAACGTCACGGCACGACTCCTCTTAGTGCATTTTAAGGCTCGCTAGACCTTTGAGGTTCATCCAACCGTAATTCCACTTTGTCCTCGATGTCATCCATGCCTACAAAAGGTTTCAACCAGTGTCCATTTACCTTGAATGTGCGTGAACCATCAATGGTCTGAATTTCCACAGCGCCTGAATCAAATGCCTCAATTACCCGAAAGGGTCCTGACCACCTTGATTTTAATTTGCCCGGGAACAACCGTAATCTTGAATTGTATAACAGTACCTTGTCCCCGATTTTGAAGTTCCGCTATCGTGAATCCACTTCATCCTCTCATTATATAGTCTAGTGCTTTCAAATGCCAGATACCGTCATTCTTCCAATTCATGCAACCCGGTCATTCTAGATTTCCCCGCTTCATCCCAGTTGAGATTCAATTGCTTCAGTGCCCACCATGCTTTGTGCTCTAGTTCCACAGGTAGATGACAAGTTTTCCCAAACACCAATTTGTATAGTGACATGCCGATTGGTGTCTTGAATGCTGTCCTATAAGTCCATAATGCGTTATCAAGCTTCCGGGACCAGTCGGTCCTTGTGGCGTTCACTGTTTTAGTTAATAAACTTTTTATCTCCCTGTTGGAGACCTCAACTTGCCCGCTGGTCTGCGGGTGATACGGAGTGGCCACTCGGTGTTTCACATCATACTTGGCCAATAATTTCTCAAACGCCCGGTTGCAAAAGTGTGTTCCCCCGTCACTGATGATAGCCCTTGGAGTCCCGAAACGGGTGAAAATGTTCTTCTTCAAAAATCCCACCACCACCTTAGCATCATTGGTGGGTAATGCTACAGCTTCCACCCATTTGGACACGTAGTCAACTGCAACAAGTATGTACTTATTGCCGTATGAACTGATAAAGGGCCCCATGAAGTCTATTCCCTAGACATCGAACACTTCAAATTGCTGGATTGGGTTCATTGGCATTTCGTGACGCCGGGAGATGTTCCCGGTGCGTTGACATTCGTTGCAACCTTTCACCCACAAGTGTGCATCAGTAAACACCGTTGGCCAATAGAAACTGGCCTCAAGTATTTTGGCGGTTGTACGTACTCCTTCAAAGTGACCACCATATGCTGAAGCGTGACATGCTTGCAAAACAGAAGATTGTTCTATCTCGGGGGCGCATCTCCGAATCATGTTATCGAGACATATCCTAAACAAATAGGGTTCATCCCAATAATAAAGTTGACTTTCACGAAAAAATCTTTTCCTCTGGACCGATGGGAGGTCGTGAGGAACAATACCGCTAGCCAGGTAATTTGCATAATCGGCATATCATGGCGCTTCAAGGAGAGTGGTGGTGAGAAACTGCTCGTCTGGAAAGGTTTCCACAATTTCCCCACTCTCTTTGACAATTTCAGCTCCTTCATGTCGTGACAAATGATTAGCGACTTGATTTTCAATGCCCTTTCTATCCCGAATTTCAAGGTCGAACTCTTGGAGAAATAGCACCCAACGAATTAGGCACGGTTTAGAGTCCTTTTTGTCAATTAGATATCTTAAAGTTGCATGGTCCATGTATACAATTACCTTGGATCCTATGAGATAGGACCGGAGTTTGTCAAATGCGAACACGACCGCAAGCATCTCTTTTTCCGTCACTGTGTAGTTTAGCTGTGCTCCACTCAAGGTCCTACTTGCATAGTATATTGGGTGCATCATATTGTCTTTCCTTTGGCCTAGCACTGCTCCCACTGCATAGTCACTAGCATCACACATTAACTCAAAAGGTTGCTCCCAGTCTGGGGCAATGATGATGGGTGCTGTGACCAGCCACTTCTTCAGTTCCTCAAAAGCAATCCTGCATTCATGAGGAAAAACAAAAGGGTGATCTTTTTCAAGTAACTTACAGAGAGGGTTTGATATTTTGGAGAAGTCTTTGATGAACCTCCGGTAAAAACCGGCGTGTCCAAGAAAGCTTCTTATGGCCTTGACGGATGTTGGTGAGAAAGCTTTGCAATGACATCAACTTTGGCATGGTCTACCTCAATGCCTTTGCTTGAAACCCGGTGCCCCAATACTATACCTTCTTGTACCATAAAATGGCACTTCTCCCAGTTTAGCACTAAGTTTGTTTCCATGCATTGTTTCAGCACTCTAGTCAGATTGACAAGGCATTCATTGAATGAATTCCCTACCACTGAGAAATCATCCATGAACACGTCCATAATGTCTTCCACCATGTCGGTGAAAATGGCCATCATGCACCTTTAATATGGCAGGTGCATTGCATAGTCCGAATGGCATCCTCCTGAAGGCAAAAATGCCATAGGGGCATATGAAAGAGGTCTTCTCTCTATCCTCGGGGGCTATGGAGATTTGATTGTACCCCGAGTATCCATCTAGAAAGCAAAAGTGTGACCTCCCTGCCAACCTGTCAAGCATCTGATCAATGAAGGGAAGTGGGAAGTGATCTTTGCGAGTGGCTAGATTCAGCTTCCTGTAGTCCATGCATATTTTCCATCCGGTGATGGTTCTAGTTGAGATCAACTCATTATTCTCCTTTTTCACAACCGTCATGCCACCTTTCTTTGGCACACATTGGACCGGGCTAACCCAGCTGCTATCTGAGATTGGGAAAATGATTCCCGCGTCTAGCCACTTTATTACCTCTTTCTTCACCACTTCCTTCATGTTTGGGTTCAGCCTTCTTTGATGTTCCCTGGAAGGTTTGTGTCCCTCTTCCAGGAGAATTTTATGCATGCAATATGCGGGGCTGATCCCCTTTATGTCTGCCATGGTCCACCCAATAGTAGTCTTGCATTCTTTTAGTACCTGTATAAGCTTTTGAGCCTACACATCTAACAAACTAGATGAGATAATAACAGGTAAGGTGGAGTTAGGACCTAGAAATTCATACCTGAGATGAGATGGTAGTGGTTTAAGCTCAAGCTTTAGTGACTCTTCTATGGATGGTTTTGCAGGAGGGGTCTATCTTTTCTCTAAGTGTAGAGGCTCGAATTCAAGCTCTCTCTCCCAAAACCCCTTGCCTTCCGGAGATAGTACCCATTCTGCTAGACATTCACCATGTACCTCTTCCAAGTTCATTAGGCATGCTTGAAGTGGAATTTCAATGGTCAACTCTGCATCATCTGTCTCCACTATCACATCAACCGCATCAATAAGAGAGCAATTCGCGAACTCACTAGGGAGCCTCATGGATTTTTGCACATTGAATATGATCTCCTCATCATTCAAACTCATCTTGAGTTCCCCAGTTTCACAATCAATTAGAGCTATCCCAGTGGCTAGGAATGGTCTTCCTAGGATTATAGGAATTTCCTCATCCACCTTGCAATCAAGAATCACAAAATCGGCGGGAAACACGAACTTCCCTACCTGGATAAGCACATCATCTAAAATACCAAATGGACGCTTAACCGTCCTGTCAGCAAGCTGTAATAACATAGAGGTAGGATTGGCTCTCCCAACGCCTAGCCTCTTATAAATAACCAAGGGCATGAGATTAATGCTCGCCCCCAAATCACACAATGCCTTTGCAAAGGCATAATTCCCTATAATGCATGGGATGGTGAAACTACCTGGATCAGATAGCTTCTCAGCAATAGGTCTGGAGACCACTGCACTACAAGTCTGGGTAAGGGTTACGGTGGCCCAGTCTTGGAAATCAAATTTCCGCGACATCAAATCTTTCATCATCTTAGCATACCCAGGCATTTCTTTTAAAGCTTCGATTAAGGGAATGTTTACCTAGATTAGCTTGAGCATCTCAAAGAACTTTTTGTATTGCTCTTCTTTCTGGTGTTTGGCCAACCTTTGGGGGAATGGTGGTGGAGGCCTCTTCTTCCCAATGACTTGGGATTTTTCCTTCTCTATCACTTTCTCTTCAACCTGCTGCTTTACCTGTTCAGCTACATTCTTCGTTCCATGCTGCTCTTCTTTATTTTCAGCAACTGGCTTGACTGTAACTTCTATCAACCCTATGGACTCGTCCAGTTCAATGAGCACTGGAGTGAGTGTCTCAGCATTTGTGTTGCTTTTCTCTTCTTCTTTCTCAGCATCAAGATCTCTACCACTTCTCAAAGTCACTGCCATCAGCTGCTTTGGGACTTGGTCTTTTGGGTTTGTTTGTGTATCTGCAGGCAATGTCCCTTGAGGACGATTGTTAAGTGACATAGCAATCTGGCCCATCTGTACTTCCATATTCTTGATCGCCGCGTCATGTGCATCTATTCTTTCATTGGTTTTGGCATTTGACCCAATTACCTACTGCATAATAGCTTTTAACTATGTGCACCCATCGTCATGTCTACCCCCATACTGTGGTGGAGGTGGATGGTATCTGTGGTACTGATTGATGAAATTCTGAGGTCTAGGATATGGAGCCATGTTGTGTGGTGGCCTCATACCTGCTGCATTAAATTGTGGCTGAGGAGGCCTGTACTGCATTGGAGTCTGCTGACCCCAACTCTGGTTACCTTGTCGCTGCCTTCCATAGTTAGCCACATAATTCATGTCTTCATACTGATGATGTTCTTGGTTTACAGCCCATGGATTACCTATGGGTTGGCTAATGCAAGATGTGCATAAACCACCATTGGTAGTATCTACAATATGAACTTGCTGCTTAACCCCTAATTCTTCCACCTTCTTTGTCAGGATGCTCATTTGTGTCAATAAAGTTGCCACGTTCTCCTCTAGAGTGTTGGATGGATTCGGAGGTACAGAGTGTACCAGTGGAGTGATAGGAGCATTCCTGGTTGTCCACCCAGAATTTTGAGCCATCTTGTCTAGCAAATTTTGGCCCTCTCTCCAAGTTTTGCTCAGAAAAGCCCCACCTGCTGAATCATCTACAATATTCTTCATACTGTCTGAAAGCCCCATGTAGAACCTTTGACCAAACATCTACTCAGGAATCCCATGGTGAGGACACATAACAAGCATACCCTTGAATCTGCCTCAAGTTTCATGTAATGTCTCCATTGGTTTCTGCTTGAAGCTCACAATCTCATCAATTTGTTGAGCTGTCTTGTTAGGTGGATGAAACTTGTTGTGGAATTGCTTGACTAACTCATATGGGGAGTGTGTTTAGCCATACCTGTGTAGTTCCTATAACTGAGAACGGAAAGAGCAATAGTCTGATGGCTTCCGGAGTCACATTCGGTTGCCTATGTGTCTTGCATATCGAGAGAAAGTTTTTCAGGCGCTGTTGTGGATCTTCAACCTGAGACCCAGAGAATAATCCTTTGTTTTGCAACAAGTGTAGCATGTTTTTAGTAATCTGAAAAGACTCAGCTTGAATTGCTGGCACAACGATGGTAGTTGCCAAATTATCTGTTGTGGGTTGTGCCCAGTCATATAGTGCACCTTCCTGTGCCTCCTGCGCCTCTTGCATGTTTAACCCAGCTTGCTGGTTTGGTTCGTTCACGTCACCCATGTCGAAGTCTAGTTTGATTGGTTGTTGAGATTGCTGAATTTGTTTGATAGCCCTGTTACGTGCCCGGAAAGTTTGCTCGGGGTCGAGAGTCCTTCAATTAGTTCTCCAGTCCTTGCAGATTTTCTAGGCATGCACCTGAGTACCCAAATCAACAACCATCAAAATATTCAATGTAAAGTGTAGAAAGAACCTGACTACACAAGAATCTTGAAGTTCTGTCAATGTCAATTGATAATTTCGTTAACTCCCCGACAACGGTGCCAAAATTAAATCACGTCCAAGATCGATCCCACATGGAATTAACCTACCAATTACAACTTTCACAACCCAAGAATATTTCCGAATCAAGTTCCCAAAATTTCAAGTATGTGTTTATGTGAATTTCGAACTACTACTTTTGCAAGAATTAAAAAGGCTAAAAAGAAAGAATTGAATGTTGGGTAAAATAATATGGAGAAAGACTAAGGTATTGATTTCCCCTATTGATGGAATTCCTTATCGTTATGATCATACAAATTATTATTATAGTCTATCAATCATGAACGCTATTTGTATCGTAACCCTCTCCCGAGCAATTACAATAATTTACTAGTGCACTCTCCCGAGCTACCCTAGCTAGCTTTAATTTGAATTGTTCACATAAGATTGCACCCAAGACTTCGTTATTCCTAACCCCATCTTTACGCCTAAAGTTATAGATTCCTCCGATTACCTAGGTGTGGTGTTGTTCAACAATATACCTAAATATGCACTCTTTTCCAAGTTATGCACACTAAATAGGCACATCTAATTGGGGATCCTACCAATTAACTACAACAAGAATGAAGTTGAACAAATAGAAATCTAGCTAACAAATTGTAATCACATAAACGATAAGTTCATCACTCAATTGGTTCCATCAAAACCTTAGAAAAGGATTTAGCTACTCATTCTCAAAGAAACAAGAATAATAATTGAATTCATAAATAAATACTTGATATAAAATAAAGGAATGAGTTGAGAGAGTTCTCGCTTATTAATTGTCTTGCAAAAGTAGTGAAAAATAGACAATATGCTTCTATTGGGCGAACTAGGAGTTTATATAGAGGTTTTAGGGCTAAAAAAACTGAATTTGTACACAAAAAAGAAAACATTCTGCGGCGCCTTCCGCGGTTCGTCCACGGCCGCGGGCGAACCGCGAACAGAGCAGTCCTCTGATTCTTTCGAAAATTTCATAGAGCTTGATTTCTCGCGGTTCATCCGCGATCGCGAGTGAACCACGGATGAACACTACTTCTGATTCTTCTCCAATTCTTCAAGCTCACTTCAACTCTTCACTTGGCCTTTTCATCAACATGTGACTCCAAAATAGCTCCTTTTAGCATCCAATGGTTCATATGTACCTATAACACACCAATAAACACTAATCAAAGCATTTTGTCATCATAAACAACATTAATTCAACAACAAAGTGTGATTATTTAGGGCATAATTATAGTCAAATTCACCTATTATCAATTTTACCGTGGTTTGAGAATGAGTATATTTCCTGTTGGTATGCGAAGCATGGGATGTGTAATGAATTTTAATCTATATGGTATCATGAAGGTCCTTGACTAGTTGAGTGCGTCGATATTTGCAGCGTAGGAGAGGGATAGAAGTTTCCATGTATCTTAGTATGGTAGGGTATATGCGATGTGTTATGGAAAGTTGATAATGGCATGTTCAAGGTTCTGAGATCAGTTTATATTATATGGGAAGTCATTAAAAATCTCAAGCAGCACGGGCGGCTGCAGATAATCTGAGAATCAATCTTTCTGGTGATTAAGGAAAAAAGTACTACTATTCTAGTGATTTGACGGGGTATATGTTCAAAAAGGGCAAGGTAACATAAATTGATAATATCCTGTGGTATTGTGGTATTCTCTTGTTGGATCGACTGTAATAATTGAGTGATTGATGGTATAGTGAAATTTCTGAACCACTTTTGTGGTATGAATGGACGCTTGATGCGTGTTATGTGTTCGTACGGTGGAGCGTGGAATCAAACATAGCGACCCATGTGCTATAGATGTGTTGGAGACTAGAAGTTCTCGTAATCCGCCTACATAGTGGTGGTATATCGTGTGTATCGGTACCACTTAGCAGTTACTGGAAATTGGAAGCCCTAGTGTCTCTCTCTCTCTCTCTTTACTTGATATGATGAATTTGGGTTATGATATTTGATTGCAAACTGGTTGTCATAAGTCAGGTTGTGTAGACTAATGTGATACAGACTATGTCGAAAAATGTCACAAATTACGTAGCAGAGTGCATTATATTATGTTCCAGAAGGGTAGATGTCCCCCAGGACCAGCGAACGGTTGATAGGTATTTCTCTGTTAGATGGGCCTTTGTGGCGGATGTCAGTGCAGAGGTCTCTGCCATTGATTTAGTTTCGGTATTGAGGAACTTTGTCGGATGTGTTTCGTGTGGCCGAACTGGAGACTATATATGTCTACTGTAATGAGCAACTTGACTCGATGTGCATTCCCTTTTGCTAGATTTATGGGTGGATCGGGTGGCACGCCGCCACAGGTATGGTCCCTGGATCGGGTAGCACGCCGCCATGGGTATGTTATTGGAGCGGGTTGCACGCCGCGACAGTGTGATGTGAGAAAAATAGTTTCCTATATGTTACCTTGTATACAATACTTCCTGACTTCTGAGGAAAAGTCTGTATTAGGTACCGTCGGGGAATAGCACATCGGTTGTGTCCATTCAGGATTTGATAGTATATTAAATCTATCACCGCGAATGTGATTGATTGCTGGAGTTCAGACCTAAATATGTGCGTGGCTGACCGTTTTGAGCATGGTAACTTGAGGCCCCATGAGTAATAGTGTTTGGATAGAATCATGAGTCGTGGCAAGGCCACGTGATGTTATGACATTTCGAGGAGGATTCAGGTACTCTATGATGTGAGACAGGATCTCAGTTCTATGTTATGATGGTACATATGAATTGAGTTATAGCTCTTTTGTTTGAGTCAATTGTTATGATTTAAGTATGTTCAGACGTTTCTTATTGGAGCCTATGTTGTGCTCGTCGCGGCTTAGGCCGGTGTTGAGGTATCATATCACCAGTGCAGTATATTATAATTGAAAGGACTGTTGGGGTCATTATTGAGTGCAAGCATATGCAATTTTAGCTAGTTAGAAAGGTAATATTGAGGTTTAGCTCCGAGAAGTGTTGTGGTATCAGTCCAAGAGAAATGGATTCACGAATGTTTAACTTGAGAGATGGACTCGATATATCGCGTGTTTCGGTTGTCGAGGGCAGTACATTAGTGTGTTGGAATAAGACTTTAGCTAATGAAAAAGAGTCTTCTGTTGGTATATGGTTATTGCGGGCAATTGCTATTGGTATATTCCATCACCTCGAGTGTTTCGGGTAGTGTAGCACATCATATGGTCTCATCGGGAGTGGCGAGTATGGGCTATTACAGTTGGTTCAGGTGTATCCTGAGTATAGGCATGGGATTAGGATCTGGTATATGATTTCGGAAGGTGCAATGTGGTCTATGGTTCAGATGGGCTGTGAAATTCCAGCTATAGTGTGTATCGGACATATGTGAGATAGGGTGATGTGGGATCGCCCAGAATATATGTTTGGTAAGGTCATTCAGCTATTGGGTTACTTCTAGTAAACCTCTTGGTCCGCTCGAGGACGAGCGTTTGTTTACGTTGGGGAGAATGTGATGACCCAACCCGTTATCATGTGAGTTATCACCCTGTTTTCCCCATTATATGCTTGTTCATGTCTCAATATGTGTGTTTCATGAGTTTGAGTCAATTCGGATCACGTTTGGTTGGAAATGAGACAAATAGCCTCTTAGGAGAAGGCATAGTTGGAAAAAGTCAACCGGATGTTGACTTGTGAGTTAGAGAGCTCGAAATCGAATTCTAATGATTCGGTCAGCTCTGGGAGGTCATTTGTGGCTAGGAGTGCAATCGGAATTGAATTTGGAGGTCCGGTGTAGTTTTAGGCTTGAATTGGCTAAGGTTGAATTTTGGCGAAATCCGAACGGTAGGTGAGATTTTGATCCAGGAGTCGGAATGGAATTCCGACAGTTGCATTAGCTCTGTTAGGCGACTTTGGATATGCGTGTAATTTTTCAGGTCATTCGGACATCGTTTGGTCGGGTTTTTGATTCGATGTTGGTTTCGGAAGTTCAAGTTGAAACTTAGGCTTGAATTCGCTTTGATTCGATGATTTACGTGTTTAAGGGTGTGTTTTTATGACTGGAACAAGTTCGTATCATGTTTTGGAGTAGGTTGGTGGTTTTCGTTGGGGTCCCGGGGGCCTCGGGATGAATTCGGGGTCCAAACTGACCATTTTTGGCTAAATGAAGGGTCAGGTCTGCTGTCATAAGTGCAACAAATATTAGCTCTTCGCGATCGCATTGGTAGCCACGCGATCGTGTAGAGTACTGGAAAAGCTGAGGATTTTTACCCTTCGCGATCGCGAAGTGTGGGATGCGATCGCGTAAGATCGGGATTTGGAGCAATGCGATCACAGAAGCCAGTGTCGCGATTGGGTAGTGTTATCCAGCTGCTCATCGCGATCGCATAAGGGTCTACGCGATCACGTAGAAGGAAATTAGGGCCTCTATAATTTGTTCATCGCGATCGCAAGCCAGGGGCGGCGATCGCATAGAATTAAATCCCTGGCAGAATGGTATTTAACAGGACATTTCATTCGTGAACTTAAAGTGTATTTCCTCCATTTTTGGGTCCTTTGAGAGCTAAGTGATGGGATTTGAAGGGGATTTCATCGGGAAAACATCGGAGGTAAGTTTTATGGTCTAAATACACGATTTTATCTTAGAATCTTCATTTATTTCACTGAAAATGGAAGGATTAATGGGGGATTTTTGCTCCAAGCCTAGGCTATGGTAAATCGCCGATTTGAATGGGCAAACAGAGTCCTATTTTGATAAACTTTATATGTATGGACTCGTTTTGAGATAAGGATTCCAGAAATGTAACTTTTGTAATTTTTTGAGAAGCGTACCGAAAATCGGATTTTGACAACTTCGTGGATTTGGTGTAAATCGAGTTATTTCGATTGGGTTATGTCTATTTAGCCTATTTTGATGTATTCTTATTAATTTTGATCAGATTTGGCATCTGAGGAGGTTGATTTGCGAGGCAAGCGCAAGGCGAGGTAGGACTTCTACCGATTCGAGGTGAGTGGTGGTAGTAAATGATGTGCTGAGGGTTTGAAACCCCGTACTTGTACTATACAGTGCTATGCTGAGATGGAACACGCGTCATGTGACGAGCGTGGTGGTATTGTGACCGGGGATTTGGACTTGGTCCTTCCCGATTGATAGATTACTGTGTATAATGACTGAGACTGGGCTTATATCTGTGTATTTGGGTTAGTAGCCGTGTTTGGGGCCTTGTGCCGATCTGTAGAGTATTAGGGAAGCCTGTAGAGCTAAGTGACCCTTATATCATGTCGGACACATACACTCAGCCGTAATCATAGATGTATAGCATATCTAGAGCCAGTACTAGATGAATACTTTGAGAGAGACTACCTGGGGTGGGATTCCCTGTTCTACTTGAGTGGGCTTGATGGGGTCGAGGACCCGTTGTGAGGTATTGATATACATACTGGATCGGGCTGCACGCCGCAATATTATCACTACAACAAAAAGGAGATTTAGCGGCAATAGAAAAGGTCATTAGCGGCAATAACAAATGCCGCTATATGCTTTACCAGCCATTGGTCTTTAGCTGCTAAAGTTGGGGTCGGTAAAGCCTTTAGCGGCCATTCTCACGAAAGCTGGTAAAAGGTATGATTTATTGCTACTAAAAATCATTAATTTTAACAGCAATTGTTTAAGGCAATTATGATGGCTGCTAAATCCATTTCTAGAAATGCTTAGTTTGCTCTTTTAGCGCCTATTTTTATTGCCGGTAAATTAAATTAAATTGCCTCTAAAATTACATACTTTACCAATTATTATAATGGTTTCTAAATTCATGCAAAAAGGAATTAAATTTGCACAACATCTATTTTTATTATCTATAATTCCAATAAAAATTTTGAGAAATAATAACCCTTTTAGAGGCAGATGAAAGGTACAGTTTAACAACTTTTTAATTGTCATTAAAACTATCTTTGAATTGGCAAATACAATAAAATAATTTACAAAACACATAATATTTCATTAAATCTAGACAAAAAAATACTAATCTATCTTATTAATGTGTCAATGGCATAAAAGATAAAATTATATTGTTTGAATTAAATAACTAATATCATTACAACTAATTATATTGAATGTCTACAATAACAAAATAATAGATACATAAGTCCACGATAAATATTCGCAACTCTTCATTATATTGAAATCTTCCAAATGCTAAAAGTTTGACATCATTAATGTATGACCTGAAATAATAATAAATGTATGTTAAAAGATGAAATCAAGCGAATAAATTAGTAATTCTATATGTAAATATATTCTTAAAGGAGCTGCCAACTTCAACCAATTAAAATGAATCCCAACAACTGATAAAATAATAAAAAAGATCATTTAACAAAACTCACAGTTGCTCAACATTTCATTCAATATGTCCCTAATCAATTAAGTGAACAAACGAATAAAAGAGAATGGTCATTTAACAAAAGTAACTAATCCATAGAATTGTACTACTCTGGCTTCTTTTCTTACTGTTCTCACCTACCTAGAGCATGAAGAGAAAATATCAGTTTCAAATACAAATTTTTTTAAAAGTTAAATGAGACAAATAAATTTATAGATCTCAGATTATCATACTTCTGTTGTGTGTATGTTACTTCCGGCACTTGAACCTTCAGTTTGCCCACTGTCACGACATGAAATCTTATAATTAGTCAATAACTTAAACTTATGAAGTGTTCTCTAGAATGTAATGACTGGGTATTTGTAAATATTTTATTTGTATGAGTCGAGCATGGTTCTTAAATAACTAAGTATTGCACAAACCTCTCAGAAGCTCCATAGTGCCATCACCATTGTCAACATTGTGATTTCCTAGTGTCATTCCAAGCCCATTAGAACCTTTTAACTTACTCGTGTGTTGATCAGTATTCTCGGAAGACTTAGAAGAAGTGTCCATGCTCAAAAAAGCAGCATCCTACACATTGTAGAGTGATTTAGCTTCAATTCCACCATTAGGTAATACATCAAGCTAAAGGAAAGAATGTTTTATCAACATATATTTTCGGAATAAATAAGTTCACAAACACATAAAGAACTAAAAGTAATATACACCATGATTTGGCTGACAACAGGAGATGATGTCATTTCATGAGCTTGAGGACGAGACACCTGGAATCAGATAAACAGATACTCCATAAATTGAGCATGTTCCACGTTTTAGCCACAACTCTTTGTCGCTAGATTTACATGCTACTGTAACTCTCCGCAAACATACAGTCATATATGTAATATGAAGATGACAAAACCAAGTATATTCGATAATTATAAGATCCCTATATTTTATTTTTGATAAGAAATCAGTTCCCTATGTTCCATATAAAATTTTAACTTGAGATAACACGTACATCCTACCAAGTGAAAATGCCCCAATCGCACAAAGAAAAAGAAACTTGTAAAGGTGGTTCAAGTTTTCATATGATACCCTCTACCGATGATCACTATTCACTTGAGCCAATCTGTTAACTAATCTTTAAAGTTAATAATAGAGATGAGCTTCTCTTGCTCCATCATATTAAAGAATACAAAATATACACCAACTTCTAACCAACAGATGAGCATTCGACTTCTAATAGTGTAGACACTGGAAATGCTGGGAACGGAGACTCACGATAGAAACTCCTGGATGCGCATAAACCCCACCATGAGCATAGATTCTAGCATATGGTGCACCATAAAGTGGAATCATAGGCTATAAGAAAAGGAGAATCTTAGTTAGCACTAACGCAGCCAAAGCCCGATAATCTATTACCTAACACTTCGATCAAACAAATCGCAAAAATTTAAAAGAAACATTTGGCCTGGAAAATACCTGTAGGGGTCCCAACATATATGGATGAGGAGCACGACCATGTGCAACAGGAGAATTAACATATGGTGGTACAACTACTCGAGGACCATAATATGCCTGAACATTTAACTGGCTCACGTTAAATATCAACAACCACTAGAGCTACAGTAAGAATATCTAACAAAAAAGGGCAGCCTAGTGCACAAAGTATTCCATATTCACGCAGGGTCGAGGAAGGGCCACACCCCAAGGGTGTGATATAGACAGGCTAACCTAATGCAAGCATTAGTGAGTACTTCTACGGCTCGAACTGTGACCTATAGGCCACACGAAGACAACTTCTCCATTGCTCCAAGGTTCCCCTTCTAATAATATCTAAGAGTAAGGCAAAAAACGATTAACCTGCATAGCCGCCCAATAAGGATACACGTTAATATTGCTCTGGTCCTGTCAATACAAGAATAAATTTTACAACTACTCAGAGACTAATTTTAAAGAAGAGATTAACAATAACCACAAATACTCCGAAGTATAGGAGAACAATGTCAAACACATAACACAGATTGAACAATAACAATTTCTTTTGAGATTTATAGAATGTCAAGATTAAATTTTCCCTCAGGCAAAGAATTCAATAGCCTAAATAAAATAACTATAAAATCAGATAAAAATAAATTCTCTAGAAAATCAATAATAATCCATAAATCACCTAATGTAGAAAGCTGTTTGAGAAAACAAATCTCTAACAAATATTTGCAATTTATAAGAAATAAATAAAGTAAAGAGATTAAATAATAAAAAAAAACAAAACAAAGATAATAACGAACTTTGAGCTCAGAGGCATCTTAGCTTCTTCAATTTCAGAAAAATAGCATCCTAAGGGCTCCTATACTTTGACGAGTGGTAATGATGAAGAAGAATCGCAGTCGCTATTTTTGCATCTGTCAACGGAATTTTGACATTGTCTAGTAGTAATCAAAAGAGGAAGTTTGAAACATTATGCTAACCGATTGAACGGGGAAAAAAAGAGATGAATTGGGGGTTAGGGTTTTAGTGGTATTTCATTTCTCATTCCATTATGACCCAGCTGAAAAAGGAATAAAATAATGACTACTTAATTATGAATTATTAAGGAGGAAAATAAAAAATAATTTGGAGGGAGTGCAAAAAAATATCCCGCTCTTGGACTTGTTAAGAGTTCAGTAAAAGGCATAATGTTCAGTGGCGATTATACTTAATTGCCGGTAACATTGGCCTTTTCGGAATAAATTAGCGGCAATTATGTTATTGCCATTATATAATTGCCACTAAAAGTCTATTTTATGGTACTATGAGAGAGACTACCTAGGGTGGGATTTCCTGTTCTAGCTGAGTGGGCCAGAGAGGCCAAGTCTATATTGACTGAGATGGGGTCGAGGACCCACCCGCCGAGAGGTATTGATATACATACCGGATCGGGCTGCACGCCGCATCATTATATATATATATATATATATATATATATATATATGGATCGGGCTGCACGCCGCAACATTTTATATATATACATATATGTTGGATCGGGCTGCACGCCGCAGCAGTATGAGTGAGGGTTAGGTCAGTGTGGGATTATGGTGAGACAGCTGTGGACTGGAAATGGACTAATCACTGGGGAGATGACTTACTTGTGATGTTACCCTTAGAACTGTTTAGTGATAGTACATATGTTGTTATTTTCAGTTGTTATACTTTCTGTGCAGATTCAGGTGTTCAGGAGGGCAATTGAGCTATCACAGCTGTTACATTAATGTTATTTCGAGGAGACTTCGAGGTAGCTGCCGGAGTCCGCAGGACCTGATCTCTTCCTCTCTATCATTTTGTCATTTCTATTCTGGATAGACTTGATTTGTGTAAGATATTTCCATATATAGAGGCTCAGACTTGTGACATTGCGATTGTTGGGCTGTATTTTATATGATTCTATTTTCACACTTATTATTTTTATATGAAAACAAGTTGTTAATGTTAATTTATCACTACTAATTAATAATTGGCTGGTAATATGGATAACATGGTCGGGCTTGCCTAGCAATGTGTTGGGCGCCATCACGATCGGGGTTTGGGTAGTGACATCAACGAACATGATATCTCGTATATCCCGAGAACTGCCATCAAGTCACAAGTCCTCGCCGACTTCGTGGCCGACTTTAGCGCAAAAATACTACCAGAGGCAGAAATGATGGCTCTACTCTCCCCCTCAAATACCAACCTATGGGCTCTCTACACGGATGGAGCCACTAATGCCTCGAGATCGGGACTAAGACTGGTCCTCGAAGTCCCCACGGGCGAAATCATTCGCCAGTCCATACAATGCCCCGAGATGACTAATAACGAGTCAGAATACGAAGCCGTTATTGCAGGTATAAAACTGGCCATCAAATATGAGGCTCGCCAACTCATCCTGCACTGTGATTCTCAGCTCGTGGTAAATCAAGTTACTGGGACTTACCAAATCAAGGAACAAAGATTGCAAAAATACTAGGGGGAGATCCATAGATTGATGGCCCAACTCGATGAGTGCCGCTTTGAGCAGGTCCCCAGAGCAAGAATGCCAAAGCGGATGGCCTGGCAAAACTAGCTGCAGCCACCACGAGCTTCGACAAAGAAAGCATCGTCACCCTCCTCCACTCGGCAATCAATCATGCGGAAGTACTCTCTTTAAGCTTAACCTGGGACTAGCGCAACCAGTTTTTATCCTACTTGCAGGAAGGAACTACCCCGCCTGATAAAAAAGAGGCAAAGAAGTACCGTGTACAGGCTGCCCGATATTGCATGATAAACCACGAGCTCTACAAAAGGACCTTTGGAGGACCCCTGGCCAAGTGCATGGGTCCTATTCAAACGACACCAGTACTGGAGGAAGTACATGAAGGCCATTGCGGTGCCCATACTGGCAACCGTGCACTTGTACGCTGTCTGATACGAGCCAACTATTACCTGGACTACAATGAAAAAAGATGTCGCAGAGTATGTCCGCCAATACAAAAGATGCCAAAAGTTTGCCCCCATGATACATTAACCGGGAGAACCGCTCCACTCGGTCACCTCCCCTTGGCCCTTCATTAAACGGGGAATAGACATAGTCGGCCTGTTACCTACCGGACGAGGAAAGGTACGTTTTCTATTAGTTTTAACTGACTATTTCTCCAAGTGGGTGGAAGCAGGTGCGTACGCCCAAATATGTGAATAGGAGTTCATCGCCTTCATATGGAAGAACATCATCTGCCGCTTCGGCATCCCCAAGGAAATCACTTGCGACAACGAACGACAGTTCATCGGTCAGAAAATGACCGAGTTCTTCGACAAATGGCACATCAAACGAATACTCTCTACACCGTATCATCCTACCGCCAATGGTCAAGCAGAGTTATCCAACAAAATAATACTGAATATACTGAAAAAGAAGCTTGAAGACGCCAAAGGGCTATGGCCAAAACTACTACCGGAAGTATTATGGGCGCACATGACCACCCCTAAATCCTCCACGATAGAAATGCCATACTCACTGGTTTACGGGACCGATGTTGTCATACCGGTCGAAGTAGGCGAACCAACCTTATGAAAGATATTCTCTTGACAGAAGTAGACATTTTAATATGTGATACATCACTCAACCCAATTTCACTTTCATTAAGAGAATTGTGCTCACCCCCGAAGGAATTAGCTATCCATATAGCAACATCGCAAACCACGTTATGCATCTTTAGCTTCTAGTAAGCAGGAATCTTTTAGAATCTGAATCATTGTAATTCCCGTGTTGTAGGCTTCTTCATACATTGTAAACATTATCTTTTATATTTGTGTTGTGAGGTTCATACATTCTAAGTGATTCCAAAGCATCTTTCCAAAGCTCGGTCCTCTTCTTCCCTCTCATAGATGCTCCGATGACAGTGATTACTAAAGGTAATCTATCGCACTCCTTTGCAATTTTCTTTGCATCTGGTTGAATATGCTCCAGATTGGCAATATCTCCCACATTTTGACAAACATTTGCCAATATTTATCTTCATCAAATGTCAACACCTTTATTTCGGTGTCTGCTTTCATTTGCCTACAAACATCAACGAAATGAGAAGTTAAAATTACCTTGCTTCTTGCAGGATCTTCAGGTCGGGGCACACCTACATGATCCAAATTTATAGCTTGCCAAACATCGTCGAGTATAAGAAGGAAACTCTTTTCTTCCTTGAGCCTCTGATGAATTCTACTGGCAATGCATTATATGCTTTCTTCACTGTCTACCTTTAGGTTTAATCTGTTGGCAATTTGTGCTTGAACAATATTTCTTATGTCCGTTGGCGGTTTGGGCACTGTAACCCATATTACAATACTAAAAGACAGTTTAGAGTTTGACGTAGCAGTCTTTAGGAGCTCATTGTTAAGATTCTTCACCAAAGTCGTTTTGCCAACTCCTCTCATTCGCCATACACCAATTATGCATACCCGAAAGGATTCAAACACTACCATTATAGTTTGGGTGTGGATCCAAGGAAAAAGAAACACATAGAAACATAACAAAAATATAGCATCCTGACATTGGCTTAGCCATTAGAGATGAATTAAAATTGGATTGACCCAAATTTTTTCATACCCAGATGCTTAAGTTCTTCATATTATTTCTTCTATGAGATGAGAGTTTTGTCCTTGGGAGTTGGATGATATTAAAAGTTGCAACAACTACAGAGTCATCAAGCTATTCCCAACCACTGAGAAATCATCCATGAACACGTCCATAATGTCTTCCACCATGTCGGTGAAAATGGCCATCATGCACCTTTGGAATGTGGCAGGTGCATTGCATTGTCCGAATGGCATCCTCCTGAAGGCAAAAATGCCATATGGGCATGTGAAGGAGGTCTTCTCTCTATCTTCGGGGGCTATGGAGATTTGATTGTACCCCGAGTATCCATCTAGAAAGCAAAAGTGGGACCTCCCTGCCAACATGTCAAGCATCCGATCAATAAAGGGGAGTGGGAAGTGATCTTTGCGAGTGGCTAGATTCAGCTTCCTGTAGTCCATGCATATTTTCCATCCGGTGATGGTTCTAGTTGAGATCAACTCATTATTCTCCTTTTTCACAACCGTCATGCCACCTTTCTTTGGCACACATTGGACCGGGCTAACCCAGCTGCTATCTGAGATTGGGAAAATGATTCCCGCGTCTAGCCACTTTATTACCTCTTTCTTCACCACTTCCTTCATGTTTGGGTTCAACCTTTTTTGATGTTCCCTGGAAGGTTTGTGTCCCTCTTCCAGGAGAATTTTATGCATGCAATATGCGGGGCTGATCCCCTTTATGTCTGCCATGGTCCACCCAATAGTAGTCTTGCATTCTTTTAGTACCTGTATAAGCTTTTGAGCCTACACATCTAACAAACTAGATGAGATAATAACAGGTAAGGTGGAGTTAGGACCTAGAAATTCATACCTGAGATGAGATGGTAGTGGTTTAAGCTCAAGCTTTAGTGACTCTTCTATGGATGGTTTTGCAGGCGGAGTCTCTCTTTTCTCTAAGTGTAGAGGCTCGAATTCAAGCTCTCTCTCCCAAAACCCCCTTGCCTTCCAGAGATAGTACTCATTCTGCTAAACTTTCACCATTTACCTCTTCCATGTTCATCAGGCATGCTTGAAGTGGAATTTCAATGGTCAACTCTGCATCATCTGTCTCCACTATCACATCAACCGCATCAATAAGAGAGCAATTCGCGAACTCACTAGGGAGCCTCATGGATTTTTGCACATTGAATATGATCTCCTCATCATTCAAACTCATCTTGAGTTCCCCAGTTTCACAATCAATTAGAGCTATCTCGGTGGCTAGGAATGGTCTTCCTAGGATTATAAGAATTTCCTCGTCCACCTTGCAATCAAGAATCACAAAATCGGCGGGAAACACGAACTTTCCTACCTGGATAAGCACATCATCTAAAATACCAAATGGACGCTTAACCGTCCTGTCATCAAGCTGTAATAATATAGAGGTATGCCTGGCTCTCCCAATGCCTAGCCTCTTATAAATATCTAAGGGCATGAGGTTAATGCTTGCCCCCAAATGACACAATGCCTTTGCAAAGGCATAATTCCATATAGTGCATGGGATGGTAAAGCTACCTGGATCAGATAGCTTCTTAGCTATGGGCCTGGAGACCACTGCACTACAAGTCTGGGTAAGGGTTACGGTGGCCCAGTCTTGGAAATCAAATTTCCGCGACATCAAATCTTTCATCATCTTAGCATACCCAGGCATTTCTTTTAAAGCTTCGATTAAGGGAATGTTTACCTAGATTAGCTTGAGCATCTCAAAGAACTTTTTGTATTGCTCTTCTTTCTGGTGTTTGGCCAACCTTTGGGGGAATGGTGGTGGAGGCCTCTTCTTCCCAATGACTTGGGACTTTTCTTTCTCTATCACTTTCTCTTCAATCTGCTGCTCTACCTGTTCAGCTACTTTCTCCGTTCCCTGCTGCTCCTCTTTATTTTCAGCAACTGGCTGGACTGTAACTTCTGTCAACCTTATGGACTCATCCAGTTCAATGGGCACTGGAGTGCGTGTCTCAGCATTTGTGTTGCTTTTCTCTTCTTCTTTCTCAACATCAAGATCTCTATTGCCATCAGCTGCTTTGAGACTTGGTCTTTTGGGTTTGTTTGTGTATCTACAAGCAATGTCACTTGAGGACGATTGTTAAGTGACATAGCAATCTGGCCCATTTGCACTTCCATATTTTTGGTCGCTGCGTCATGTGCATCTATTCTTTCATTGGTTTTGGCATTTGACCCAATTACCTGCTACTGCATCCTAGCTTTCAACTCTACGAATCCATCGTCATGTCTACCCCCATGCCGTGGTGGAGGTGGATGATATCCCTGCTGTTGATTGCTGAAATTCTGAGGTCTAGGGTATGGAGCCATGTTGTGTGGTGGCCTCATACCTACTGCATTATACTGTAGTTGAGGAGGCCTATACTGCTGTGGAGCCTGCTGACCCCAACTCTGGTTACCTAGTCGCTGCCTTCCATAGTTAGCCACATAATTCATGTCTTCATGCTGATGATGATGTTCTTGGTCTGCAGCCCATGGATTACCTATGGGTTGGCTAATGCAAGATGTGCATAAACCACCATTGGTAGTATCTACAATGTGAACTTGCTGCTTAACCCCTAATTCTTCCACCTTCTTTGTCAGGATGCTCATTTGTGTCAATAAAGTTGCCACGTTCTCCTCTAGAGTGTTGGA
Source organism: Nicotiana noctiflora (assembly GCA_032618575.1). Classification (NCBI taxonomy): domain Eukaryota; kingdom Viridiplantae; phylum Streptophyta; class Magnoliopsida; order Solanales; family Solanaceae; genus Nicotiana; species Nicotiana noctiflora. The sequence continues at coordinate 36,045 of JASVEL010012460.1, read as the reverse complement.
TGGATTCGGAGGTACAGAGTGTACCAGTGGAGTGATAGGAGCATTCCTGGTTGTCCACCCAGAATTTTGAGCCATTTTGTCAAGAAAATTTTGGCCCTCTCTCCAAGTCTTGCTCAGAAAAGCCCCACCTGCTGAAGCATCTACAATATTCTTCATACTATCTTAGAGCCCCATGTAGAACCTTTGACCCAACATCTGCTCGGGAATCCCATGGTGAGGACACATAACAAGCATACCCTTGAATCGGCCCCAAGTTTCATGTAATGTCTCCATTGGTTTCTGCTTGAAGCTCACAATCTCATCAATTTGTTGAGCCGTCTTGTTAGGTGGATGAAACTTGTTGTGGAATTTCCTGACTGACTCATCCCAATTTGCAATAGAGTTTATGGGGAGTGAGTTTAGCCATACCTGCGCAGCTCCTGTAACAGAGAATGGGAATAACAATAGTCTGATGGCTTTCGGTGTCACATTCGGTTGCCTCTGTATCTTGCATATTGAGAGAAAGTTCTTCAGGTGCTGTTATGGATCTTCAGCTTGAATTGTTGGCACAATGATGGCAGTTGCCAAATTATCCGCTGTGGGTTGTGCCCAGTCAAATAGTGCACCTTCCTATGCCTCCTGCACCTCTTGCATATTTAACCCGGCTTGCCGGTTTGGTTCGTTTACGTCACCCATGTCGAAGTCTAGTTTGATTGGTTGTTGAGATTGCTGAATTTGTTGGATAGCTTTGTTACGTGCCCGGAAAGTTTGCTCGGGGTCTGAGAGTCCTTCAATTAGTTCTCCAGTCCTTGCAGATTTTCTAGGCATGCACCTGAGTACCCAAATCAACAACCGTCAAAATATTCAATGTAAAGTGTAGAAAGAACCCGACTACACAAGAATCTTGAAGTTCTGTCAATGGCAATTGATAATTCCGTTACCGGCAACAGCGCCAAAATTGATTCACGTCCAAACAACGGTCGTAGTCAATATAACCTGGTCTAATAAGTCCAGAATCGATCCCACATAGAATTAACCTACCAATTGCAACTTTCACAACCCAAGAACACTTCTGAATAAAGTTTCCAAATTTTGAAAGGCTAAAAAGAAAGAATTGAATGTTGGGTAAAATAATATGGAGAAAGACTAAGGTATTGATTTCCCCTATTGATGGAATCCCTTATCGTTATGCTCATACAAATTGTTAATATATTCTATCAATCATGAACGCTATTTGTATCGTAACCCTCTCCCGAGCAATTACAATAATTTACTAGTGTACTCTCCTGAGCTACTCTAGCTAGCTTTAATTTGAATTGTTCACATAAGATTGCACCCAAGACTTCGTTATTCCTAACCCCATCTTTACGCCTAAAGTTATAGATTCCTCCGATTACCTAGGTGTGGTGTTGTTCAACAATATACCTAAATATGCACTCTTTTCCAAGTTATGCACACTAAATAGGCACATCTAATTGGGGATCCTACCAATTAACTACAACAAGAATGAAGTTGAACAAATAGAAATCTAGCTAACAATTTGTAATCACATAAACGATAAGTTCATCACTCAATAGGTTCCATCAAAACCTTAGAAAAGGATTTAGCTACTCATGCTCAAAGAAACAAGAATAATAATTGAATTCATAAATAAATACTTGATATAAAATAAATGAATGAGTTGAGAGAGTTCTCTCTTACTAATTGTCTTGCAAAAGTAGTGAAAAATAGACAACATGCCTCTATTGGGCGAACTAGGGGTTTATATTGTGACGACCCGGCCCGTCTGTACGCAACTAGGAAAACATTCTGCGGCACCTTCCAGGGTTCTTCCGTGGCCGTGGGCGAACCGCAAACAAAGCAGTCCTCTGATTCTTCCGAAAAGTTCAGAGAGCTTGATTTCTCGCGGTTCATCTACGATCGCGAGTGAACCGCGGATGAACAGTACTTCGGATTCTTCTTCAATTCTTCAAGCTCACTTCACTTGGCTTTTTCATCAACATGTGACTCCAAAATAGCTCCTTTTAGCATCCAATGGTTCATGTGTACCTATAACACACCAATAAACACTAATCAAAGCATTTTGTCATCATAAACAACATTAATTCAACAACAAAGTGTGATTATTTAGGGCATAATTATAGTCAAATTCACCTATTATCAATTTTACCGTGGTTTGAGAATGAGTATATTTCCTGTTGGTATGCGAAGCATGGGATGTGTAATGAATTTTAATCTATATGGTATCATGAAGGTCCTTGACTAGTTGAGTGCGTCGATATTTGCAGCGTAGGAGAGGGATAGAAGTTTCCATGTATCTTAGTATGGTAGGGTATATGCGATGTGTTATGGAAAGTTGATAATGGCATGTTCAAGGTTCTGAGATCAGTTTATATTATATGGGAAGTCATTAAAAATCTCAAGCAGCACGGGCGGCTGCAGATAATCTGAGAATCAATCTTTCTGGTGATTAAGGAAAAAAGTACTACTATTCTAGTGATTTGACGGGGTATATGTTCAAAAAGGGCAAGGTAACATAAATTGATAATATCCTGTGGTATTGTGGTATTCTCTTGTTGGATCGACTGTAATAATTGAGTGATTGATGGTATAGTGAAATTTCTGAACCACTTTTGTGGTATGAATGGACGCTTGATGCGTGTTATGTGTTCGTACGGTGGAGCGTGGAATCAAACATAGCGACCCATGTGCTATAGATGTGTTGGAGACTAGAGGTTCTCGTAATTCGTCTATGCAGTGGTGGTATATCGTGTGTATCGGCACCGCTTAGCGGTTATTGGAAATTGGAAGCCCTAGTGGCTCACTCTCTCTCTCTCTCATTAATTGATATGATGAATTTGAGATAGGATATTTAATTGTAGACCGGTTGTCATAAGTCAGTTGTGTAGACTAATGTGATACAGACTATGTCGAAAAATGTCACAAATTACGTAGCAGAGTGCATTATATTATGTTCCAGAAGGGTAGATGTCCCCCAGGACCAGCGAACGGTTGATAGGTATTTCTCTGTTAGATGGGCCTTTGTGGCGGATGTCAGTGCAGAGGTCTCTGCCATTGATTTAGTTTCGGTATTGAGGAACTTTGTCGGATGTGTTTCGTGTGGCCGAACTGGAGACTATATATGTCTACTGTAATGAGCAACTTGACTCGATGTGCATTCCCTTTTGCTAGATTTATGGGTGGATCGGGTGGCACGCCGCCACAGGTATGGTCCCTGGATCGGGTAGCACGCCGCCATGGGTATGTTATTGGAGCGGGTTGCACGCCGCGACAGTGTGATGTGAGAAAAATAGTTTCCTATATGTTACCTTGTATACAATACTTCCTGACTTCTGAGGAAAAGTCTGTATTAGGTACCGTCGGGGAATAGCACATCGGTTGTGTCCATTCAGAATTTGATAGCGTGTATTAATTGTATCACCGCGAGTGTGATTGACTGCTTGAGTTCAGACTTAAATATGTGCGTGGCTGACTGTTTTGAATATGGTGACTTGAGGTGCTTCACGAGTAATAGTGTTTGGATAGAATCATGAGTCGTGGCAAGGCCACGTGATGTTATGACATTTCGAGGAGGATTCGGGTACTCTATGATGTGAGATGGAATCTCAGTTCTATGTTATGATGATACGGAGGAATTGAACTACAACTCTTTTGTTTGAGTCAATTGTTATGATTTGAGTATGATCAGACGTTTCTTATTGGAGCCTATGTTGTGCTCGTCGCGGCTTAGGCCGGTGTTGAGGTATCATATCACCAGTGCAGTATATTATAATTGAAAGGACTGTTGGGGTCATTATTGAGTGCAAGCATATGCAATTTTAGCTAGTTAGAAAGGTAATATTGAGGTTTAGCTCCGAGAAGTGTTGTGGTATCAGTCCAAGAGAAATGGATTCACGAATGTTTAACTTGAGAGATGGACTCGATATATCGCGTGTTTCGGTTGTCGAGGGCAGTACATTAGTGTGTTGGAATAAGACTTTAGCTAATGAAAAAGAGTCTTCTGTTGGTATATGGTTATTGCGGGCAATTGCTATTGGTATATTCCATCACCTCGAGTGTTTCGGGTAGTGTAGCACATCATATGGTCTCATCGGGAGTGGCGAGTATGGGCTATTACAGTTGGTTCAGGTGTATCCTGAGTATAGGCATGGGATTAGGATCTGGTATATGATTTCGGAAGGTGCAATGTGGTCTATGGTTCAGATGGGCTGTGAAATTCCAGCTATAGTGTGTATCGGACATATGTGAGATAGGGTGATGTGGGATCGCCCAGAATATATGTTTGGTAAGGTCATTCAGCTATTGGGTTACTTCTAGTAAACCTCTTGGTCCGCTCGAGGACGAGCATTTTCTTAAGTTGGGGAGAATGTGATGACCCGGCCCGTCATCATGTGCATTATTACCTCGTTTTCCCCGTTATATGCTTTTTAATGTTTCAATATGTGTGTTTGATGAGTTTGAGTCAATTTGGATCGAGTTTGGTTGGAAATGAGACAAATAGTCTCTTAGAAGAAGGCATAGTTGGAAAAAGTCAACCGGATGTTGACTTGTGAGTTAGAGAGCTCGAAATCGAATTCTAATGATTCGGTCAGCTCTGGGAGGTCATTTGTGGCTAGGAGTGCAATCGGAATTGAATTTGGAGGTCCGGTGTAGTTTTAGGCTTGAATTGGCTAAGGTTGAATTTTGGCGAAATCCGAACGGTTGGTGAGATTTTGATCTAGGAGTCAAAATGGAAATTCGACAGTTGCAGTAGCTCCGTTAGGTGATTTTGGATATGCTTGCAAATTTTCGGGTCATTCGGACATCGTTTGGTCGGGTTTTTAATAGAATGTTGGTTTCGGAAGTTTTAGGTGAAACTTAGGCTTGAATTCGCTTTGATTTGATGATTTCCATGTTTAAGGGTGTGTTTTTATGACTGGAACAAGTTCGTATCATGTTTTGGAGTAGGTTGGTGGTTTTCGTTGGGGTCCCGGGGGCCTCGGGATGAATTCGGGGTCCAAACTGACCATTTTTGGCTAAATGAAGGGTCAGGTCTGCTGTCATAAGTGCAACAAATATTAGCTCTTCGCGATCGCATTGGTAGCCACGCGATCGTGTAGAGTACTGGAAAAGCTGAGGATTTTTACCCTTCGCGATCGCGAAGTGTGGGATGCGATCGCGTAAGATCGGGATTTGGAGCAATGCGATCACAGAAGCCAGTGTCGCGATTGGGTAGTGTTATCCAGCTGCTCATCGCGATCGCATAAGGGTCTACGCGATCACGTAGAAGGAAATTAGGGCCTCTATAATTTGTTCATCGCGATCGCAAGCCAGGGGCGGCGATCGCATAGAATTAAATCCCTGGCAGAATGGTATTTAACAGGACATTTCATTCGTGAACTTAAAGTGTATTTCCTCCATTTTTGGGTCCTTTGAGAGCTAAGTAACGGGAATTGAAGGGGATTTCATCAGGAAAACATTGGAGGTAAGTTTTATGGTCTAAATACACGATTTTATCTTAGAATCTTCATTTATTTCACTAAAAATGGAAGGATTTATGGGGGATTTTTGCTCTAAGCCCGGGCTATGGTAAATCGCCGATTTGAATGGGCAAACAGAGTCCTATTTTGATAAACTTTATATGTATGGACTCGTTTTGAGATAAGGATTCCAGAAATGTAACTTTTGTAATTTTTTGAGAAGCGTACCGAAAATCGGATTTTGACAACTTCGTGGATTTGGTGTAAATCGAGTTATTTCGATTGGGTTATGTCTATTTAGCCTATTTTGATGTATTCTTATTAATTTTGATCAGATTTGGCATCTGAGGAGGTTGATTTGCGAGGCAAGCGCAAGGCGAGGTAGGACTTCTACCGATTCGAGGTGAGTGGTGGTAGTAAATGATGTGCTGAGGGTTTGAAACCCCGTACTTGTACTATACAGTGCTATGCTGAGATGAAACACGCGTCATGTGACGGGCGTGGTGGTATTGTGACTGGGGATTTGGACTTGGTCCTTCCCAATGGATATTTTATTGTGTATCATGATTGAGATTGAGCTTATAACTATGTAATTGGGCTAGTAGCCATGTTTGGGGCCTTGTGCCAATCTGTAGAGTATTAGGGAAGTCTGTAGAGCTAAGTGACCCTTATATCATGTGGGATACACACATTCAACCGTAATTATAGTTGTATAGCATATCATGAGCCAGTACTAAATGTGTACTTTGAGAGAGACTACCGGGGTGGGCTTCCCTGTTCTAGCTGAGTGGACCTGAGAGGCCAAGTCTATATTCACTGAGATGGGGGTTGTGGACCCGCTGTGAGGTATTGATATACCTATATATTGGATACTAAAAATGTCCTCTGAGTGAGAATACCTAGGGTTGAATACCCTTTTCTATCTGAGTGGGCTCGAGAGGCCAAGTCTATATTGACCGAGAGGGGTCTAGGACCCATGCTGAGGTATTGATATATATGTCGGATCGGGCTACACGCCGCAACACTAAATACATATACATGTATTGGATCGGACTGCACGATGCATATATATATATATATATATATGGGGTTATTGTAAGACAGTTGTGGACTGGAAATGGGCTAATCACTGGGGAGATGACTTACCTGTGAGGTTACCCTTAGAACTGTTTAGTGATAGTACATGTGTTCTTATTTTCAGTTGTTATTTATTATTATTACTCACTGAGTTGAAATATACTCACCCCACTCCCCTGTAGTTTCTGTGCAGATCCAGGTGTTCAGGAGGGCAGTTGAGCTATCGCAGTTGCTACATTACTGTTATTCCAAGAAGACTTCGAGGTAGCTGCCGGCGTCCGCAGGACCTGATCTCTTCCTTTCTATCATTTTGTCATTTCTATTCTGCCTAGACTTGATTATGTAGTATACTTCCCATCTGTAGAGGCTCAGACTTGTGACATTGCGATTGTTGGGCTGTATTTTATATGATTCTATTTTCACACTTATTATTTTTATATGAAAACAAGTTGTTAATGTTAATTTATCACTACTAATTAATAATTGGCTGGTAATATGGATAACATGGTCGGGCTTGCCTAGCAATGTGTTGGGCGCCATCACGATCGGGGTTTGGGTAGTGACATCAACGAACATGATATCTCGTATATCCCGAGAACTGCCATCAAGTCACAAGTCCTCGCCGACTTCGTGGCCGACTTTAGCGCAAAAATACTACCAGAGGCAGAAATGATGGCTCTACTCTCCCCCTCAAATACCAACCTATGGGCTCTCTACACGGATGGAGCCACTAATGCCTCGAGATCGGGACTAAGACTGGTCCTCGAAGTCCCCACGGGCGAAATCATTCGCCAGTCCATACAATGCCCCGAGATGACTAATAACGAGTCAGAATACGAAGCCGTTATTGCAGGTATAAAACTGGCCATCAAATATGAGGCTCGCCAACTCATCCTGCACTGTGATTCTCAGCTCGTGGTAAATCAAGTTACTGGGACTTACCAAATCAAGGAACAAAGATTGCAAAAATACTAGGGGGAGATCCATAGATTGATGGCCCAACTCGATGAGTGCCGCTTTGAGCAGGTCCCCAGAGCAAGAATGCCAAAGCGGATGGCCTGGCAAAACTAGCTGCAGCCACCACGAGCTTCGACAAAGAAAGCATCGTCACCCTCCTCCACTCGGCAATCAATCATGCGGAAGTACTCTCTTTAAGCTTAACCTGGGACTAGCGCAACCAGTTTTTATCCTACTTGCAGGAAGGAACTACCCCGCCTGATAAAAAAGAGGCAAAGAAGTACCGTGTACAGGCTGCCCGATATTGCATGATAAACCACGAGCTCTACAAAAGGACCTTTGGAGGACCCCTGGCCAAGTGCATGGGTCCTATTCAAACGACACCAGTACTGGAGGAAGTACATGAAGGCCATTGCGGTGCCCATACTGGCAACCGTGCACTTGTACGCTGTCTGATACGAGCCAACTATTACTGGCCTACAATGAAAAATGATGTCGCAGAGTACGTCCGCTGATGCGAAAGATGCCAAAAGTTCGCCCCCGTGATACACCAACCGGGAGAACCCCTCCATTCGGTCACTTCCCCTTGGCCCTTCATCAAATGTGGAATGGACATAGTCGGCCTGTTACCTACCGGACGAGGAAAGGTACAATTTCTATTAGTTTTAACTGACTATTTCTCCAAGTGGGTGGAAGCAGGTGCGTACGCCCAAATATGTGAATAGGAGTTCATCGCCTTCATATGGAAGAACATCATCTGCCGCTTCGGCATCCCCAAGGAAATCACTTGCGACAACGAACGACAGTTCATCGGTCAGAAAATGACCGAGTTCTTCGACAAATGGCACATCAAACGAATACTCTCTACACCGTATCATCCTACCGCCAATGGTCAAGCAGAGTTATCCAACAAAATAATACTGAATATACTGAAAAAGAAGCTTGAAGACGCCAAAGGGCTATGGCCAAAACTACTACCGGAAGTATTATGGGCGCACATGACCACCCCTAAATCCTCCACGATAGAAATGCCATACTCACTGGTTTACGGGACCGATGTTGTCATACCGGTCGAAGTAGGCGAACCAACCTTATGAAAGATATTCTCTTGACAGAAGTAGACATTTTAATATGTGATACATCACTCAACCCAATTTCACTTTCATTAAGAGAATTGTGCTCACCCCCGAAGGAATTAGCTATCCATATAGCAACATCGCAAACCACGTTATGCATCTTTAGCTTCTAGTAAGCAGGAATCTTTTAGAATCTGAATCATTGTAATTCCCGTGTTGTAGGCTTCTTCATACATTGTAAACATTATCTTTTATATTTGTGTTGTGAGGTTCATACATTCTAAGTGATTCCAAAGCATCTTTCCAAAGCTCGGTCCTCTTCTTCCCTCTCATAGATGCTCCGATGACAGTGATTACTAAAGGTAATCTATCGCACTCCTTTGCAATTTTCTTTGCATCTGGTTGAATATGCTCCAGATTGGCAATATCTCCCACATTTTGACAAACATTTGCCAATATTTATCTTCATCAAATGTCAACACCTTTATTTCGGTGTCTGCTTTCATTTGCCTACAAACATCAACGAAATGAGAAGTTAAAATTACCTTGCTTCTTGCAGGATCTTCAGGTCGGGGCACACCTACATGATCCAAATTTATAGCTTGCCAAACATCGTCGAGTATAAGAAGGAAACTCTTTTCTTCCTTGAGCCTCTGATGAATTCTACTGGCAATGCATTATATGCTTTCTTCACTGTCTACCTTTAGGTTTAATCTGTTGGCAATTTGTGCTTGAACAATATTTCTTATGTCCGTTGGCGGTTTGGGCACTGTAACCCATATTACAATACTAAAAGACAGTTTAGAGTTTGACGTAGCAGTCTTTAGGAGCTCATTGTTAAGATTCTTCACCAAAGTCGTTTTGCCAACTCCTCTCATTCGCCATACACCAATTATGCATACCCGAAAGGATTCAAACACTACCATTATAGTTTGGGTGTGGATCCAAGGAAAAAGAAACACATAGAAACATAACAAAAATATAGCATCCTGACATTGGCTTAGCCATTAGAGATGAATTAAAATTGGATTGACCCAAATTTTTTCATACCCAGATGCTTAAGTTCTTCATATTATTTCTTCTATGAGATGAGAGTTTTGTCCTTGGGAGTTGGATGATATTAAAAGTTGCAACAACTACAGAGTCATCAAGCTATTAAGCAACACTATAAAAGTTTGGAAGAGGGGGGTCGAGTTGAGGTTGAGGAGGGTTGTGGATATTTCAGAAAACCAGGGTGTGGTTATAAGCTTTAACTTACAATAAAACTCCTTGAGTCATATTTATATTATTGTCAATAAGATTATTGGAGTTTTGCTTATTTAAAAGCATATAACAAGAATTATGTAATTAACTAGGACTAATAATATAAGAGAATGACAACATTAGAATAGAGGATTTACTTATTCGTTTCAGAGTATGGAATAGGTTCATCAATGAACCTATTTATAGAAATATTTTGTTGTTACAAAACCTGTTATGGGAGACGTCCACCGTTGTAAGTGTTTATAGGAGACATCCATCGTTGCAAGTGGGTGGATCCATTTGCTGGATTTATAACAATCCACATTGGTTGTCTACTAACATATAATATAATGTGACTCATTAAAACCTTACTAGAAAAATTAGTAGGAAAAATCTTAGTGAATGAAAAAGAGTACACATATCTTGTAATACGCATTAAAAGTTGCCTCATTAAAAACATTACCAGGAAAACCCAAATGGTTTTACCCAAACGGAAAAAGAGTACACATATCTTTTTTACCCTTTAAACATATATTTTATATTAGACAAAATTATAAGTTCAAAAAACTTTCCTTATATTTAAAAGTTCTAAACAAAAAAAAAATCTTATACTATAATTTAGTGTTTGCTATCTTCTCCTAATAAGAATACAATATATTAAGACATAAACGAATACAGAAAAAGTAGAAGGATTTTTTTTTGTTTGTTTCCAACAAGGTAACTTCACGTTTTTGTGTGATTTTTTTCTTCTTTGTCCTTGTTTAATTTTAAAGACCAATTTTGCCCTTTATTTTTCTTTCATATGATTTATTTATTATTTTGAAATTTAAATCATAAGTATTTTCTTAGAAGCGTGGTTGTTAAATTCGTTAAAATTTACTAGGGCATTAGGTTTTGAAATAGTAAAAATAGTAATCATTAATTTGTGATAAAAAACTAATTATCAAAATTTAATTTACAGAAATATCTAAATTAACTCAAGGTATATGTTAAAAAAAATAAATGGAACAGGACTTTTATTTTTTGGTAAAAAAGAACCTAATATTGTTACTATGAAAGTTTGTTACATAATTTAACTTTACGAAATATGAATTAGTTACTAAATTCATCATATTGCTAATAGGATTTTTCATAATATATAACTGATTTTATCACAAAGTAGGATTAGCGATAAATTTTATTATTTAACTAAATAATTTATCTATCACTAATTTTTCTTCTCTTTGTAGTTAACTTGTCTTAGAATACATGGTACATAGACGATTATTTTGATACAAATGAGACTAATATAAAAGAACGAGATACATAATAACACTAAACTTTCAAGATTATCTTGGTTGTTTTCATGCGTAGATAGGCCATCCGCTACTTTTTCCGACTAAGTAAGCTCAATATTTATCATATTCAAGAGCTTATATTTTTTAAAATCTTATTTTTAAGGGCACATATTTTTTTCATAATTTTATACGCATCAATAGAAGGTACGTGCATCGTGTATATCCTAGCACGAAGCCCCTTAGTGAAATATCGTTCGCCTTTTTACCCTTTAAAAATATATGTTATATTGGTTATAATTGTAATTTAATTATTCTACTAATATTTAATACTTTTAAATCAACTAAATATTGGTCATTAAATCTTCCCTTATTCGAACTACATATATAGAAATTCCTAAATTTTAGGATTTTAAAACCAAATAAAAATTTACTTATAAATACTTTCTTTAAATAAATAATGATTTTTTCTTATATGTATTAGACAAAATGTATATAAACGTATTGGAAATCTACTAATAAATTTTTTTATCTAATTTTAAGTCTTCAAAAATTGAAGATTACTAATAATATCTAAACCAAACTTACGACATATTAGGTCGACTATGAAAAAATATATAAATAATTTTACTACGATATGCTTACATTTTGAAAGTAATAGTAGTATTTTAATTTAAAATAATAAGTACTATAACGTACTTTGAGTTAATTATTATTCGAATAAGTTGAATACATATTGAAAATTTATACACATTGAATTACAAATCCAATTACAATACTCGAAAAGTAAAACATAGTTAAGATAAATTTATATTTTGAAATTAATGAATAAATTAGATACATTTAGTCATAAGTTATTTAAGGTAGTAATTAAAAAGCAAAAATAAAACATAGAGTGTGATATGTATAAAATGATATTCCTTATTGAATATTTTTTGATAAAATAAATAGGCCATCCTATCCATTTACATATTCAATAATTTTTGATAAAATAAATTTACATATTTATTTTAATACAAAAATAATATTTATATAACTAATTTTGGGAACATGGCCAAGAGCAGCCCCTGTGGGACCATCCTATAATAATTAGGGTAAATTTCACAAATGGTCATATAACTATGATATTTTTTCACTAAAGTCATATAACTTTCTTTTCTCACACAAAAATCATAAAACTTTCACTTCTTTACTCAAAAAATCCTAGTGACCGGCAAAGACAATTCACCGGTCATTTTTTGAAAAATATTTTTTTTCATTTTTTACATTTTTTTGAAAAAACTGAAAATATTTTTTCTTTAAAATAAAAACTGAAAAAATAAGATAAAACTAAATGCTTTAAAAAAACTGGAAAAAAATACTTTTTTTTGTAAAAATTGAATTATTTTTTGTAACAACTGAAAAAAAAAGACTTTACTAAATTAATGGACTATTGGTGCATTAGTTTAAAAAAATGAAAAATATTTTGCAAAATAAATAAAGTCCAACAAAGATACATTTTCAAGAAATACTAAATATTTTTTATTTTTTTAAACTAATGCACCAATAGCCCACTAATTTAGTAAAGTCTTATTCTTCTTCTTTTTTCAACTTTTACAAAAAATAATTCAATTTTTACAAAAAAATATTTTTTCAGTTTTTTTAAAGCATTACTTTTGTAAAAACTAGAGAAAATATTTTTAATAAAATATTTTCATTTTTTAAAAGCTGAAAAAAATATTTTCAACAAAATATTTTTATTTTTTGCAAACTAAATAAAGTCCAACAAAGATACATTTTCAAGAAATGCAAAATATTTTTCGTTTTTTAAACTAATGCAACAATAGTCCACTAATTTAGTAAAGTTTTTTTTTTCAATTTTTACAAAAAAAATTCAATTTTTACAAAAAAAAAATGTTTTTCAGTTTTTTTAAAGCATTTCTTTTGTAAAAACTAGAAAAAATATTTTTAATAAAATATTTTTGTTTTTTAAAATCTGAAAAAAATATTTTCAACAAAATATTTTCATTTTTGAAAAATATTTTTTTTTCAGTTTTTTTAAAGCATTTAGTTTTATCTTACTTTTTCAGTTTTTATTTTAAAAAAAAATATTTTCAGTTTTTTCAAAAAAATAAAAAAAATGAAAAAAAATATTTTTCAAAAAATGACCGGTGAATGGTCTTTGCCGGTCACTGGGATTTTTTGAGTAAAGAAGTGAAAGTTTTATGATTTTTGTGTGAGAAAAGAAAGTTATATGAATTTTGGGAACATGGCCAAGAGCAGCCCCTGTGGGACCATCCTATAATAATTAGGAATTATTTGGTTCACGTATTAATTGTGCAGGGATTTCAAAGGTAGGGATTCTTTATGTAATAACAAATAATGAAGATATTATTATGCTGTAGTTAATAACGATGGAATTATTCTTATTCCATAGTTTAGCATACATAAAATAATATAAGATCTAGTGTAGATTAATGCTAATACTGTGCCACCCAAATGCTGCATTAAATAATTCGGTAATTACTTTTTCGTCTGCAGCTAACCATAGGTAATGTTATTTACGTGGACTTTTATATTTGCTGGGATTGATTATCCCACACAATCAACCAAACGATCCCTTAGTAATTGTATTAATGGTTAGGTAATGTCACAACAATCATTCTTTTTTTTCTTTTTTTCAGTTCTTGGCGATACTTGCAAAATTGCAAGGCTAAGAGCCTAAGACAACAGCGTGCAATGCTAAGTTGAGTCATTACTGTGCGGTATCGGGTCGGGTCGGATATTAAACGGGTCAAAACGGATTAACCGAAAAAAAAAATGAGTAACCATATTATCCATAGCTTCTTGAATGCGATTATTTTAGGGAGGATTCTTATTCTTCCAAACTTAAGGAACCCCGGTTTTACAAATGTAAAAGTTAAACCTAATAGTTATTCATTTAGAAAATAGATAATATAAATTTTATCCATATTTGATCCGTTTTTAAAAAGTTTATTATCCAAACCAAAAAAGGTTAACTATTTTCCTTTTAACATTTTGCCACTATTAAATGTCGCAACGGGACCTTTGGTTTAACGTAAATATCATCTTGAGTTCAGGGAGGTTGTGTTTTGAGGCACTTTCAGCAGCTTAGTTAAGATAATTGAAGCATTTCTAGTGGCATTTTCTATAATAAGTTGTGGTCAAGCAAATAGGTTAGCGCAAAGGATAATAAATATTTTGAATTAAACAAAACTGAGAGCTTTTTACCAACATCAAGAATAGGAAAAAGAAAACCTGCTCTATAGACAACATTGCCCATGGATATTGCTACATTATGACATATGAGAACATCATCGAGGACATGGTCCCGCTTCTGAAATGCCATCCTTGTGCCATCAATTTAGTGGGCGTGTGGACATAAGATAAGAATAGTAAAATTCTGAAAAAAAAAAAATTTAAGTGAAAATGGTATTTGAAAATTAAAGTTATGTTTGGACATGAATAAAATTATGGGTTGTTTTTAAATTTTTGTCAATTATCTGAGTGAATTTTGAAAAATAATTTTTTGGAATTTTTTTAATTTTTTGAAAAAATCCAAAATTCATCTTCGAGTGAAAATTAAAAATTTGATGACTAAACACTAATTTTCGAAAAAAAAAAATGAAATTTTTTTTATGGTCAAACAGGCTCTTAAGTTGGGAAGCAAGGAATGGAATACCTTATATAGAAAGAAGGTCAAAGTACTTTGTAAAAACAACAGTTTTTATCACTACTTTTAGGGGTCGTTTGGTATGAGGTATAAGAAGGTATAAGGGTGGTATAAGAATTTAATACCACCTTAATACTCTGTTTAGTTTACAAACCAGGTATAAGTTATCCCGGTATTAATTTTAACACTGGGATAACTTATACCTTATAAAATGTGGGGTAATTAACACCGGTATAATTTATACCTTTTTCGTAGAAATAATACAATTGTCGTTCTTAATACAACATACCAAACAATAAATAAACAACAATCCCACCATAACTAATCCCGGCATAACTTATCCCAATATAACTTATAGCCCGTTTGGCCAAGCTGCAAAAATCAGCTTATTTTGATAAGTGTTTTTTTTTCAAAAGTGCTTTTCTCAAAAGTACTTTTGGTGAGAAGTAATTAGTCTGAAAAACACTTCTGAACAGCCACTAATGTTTGGCCAAACTTTAAAAAACAGCTTCTAAGTGTATTTTTCTCAAAAGTGCTTCTAAAAAAAAGTGCTTTTGGAGAGAAGCTACTTTTTTCTGCTTCTCCAAAACTGCTTCTACTTCTCCTCAAAAGCACTTTTTTTTCCTTCCAAAAGCTTGGCCAAAACACCTCAATTTTTGGCCAAAAGTGCTTTTGGCCCAAACAAAAACTTGGCCAAAGAGGCTGTTATACCGACATAACTTATACCGGTATAGATCATATTTCAACCAAACAATCCCTTGGAGATTTATTTGAAAGAACCTTATGCCTTGTTGTTGGTAAAGCCTCCTAATCAAGAAGAATGAGCAAATACTTGTATATGTTGCTTTGACTCGTCAGCTTGATATCTTGAACTTCTGCAACAGTGAACTTGTTCCCATTCAAAAAATTCCCTGCTCAGTAAGGCTGTGGAGTAGAATATATTGTGTATACATATATAATAACAAAAAGCAAAGAAAAGAAGTACAACTTAGCACTTAATGACTGAGGAAAGTCAATATTAACCAATGCATATAGTTTCAACCGCAAAATGCAATATGCAACAAGGCGAGGAGGAAGTATGACAGAGAGAAGAAGGAGAAGAGGAACTGAAATCCATACAAACAAGTACATAAACCTATCATTAACGTAACTACATCGCTATGTCAATGTGACCAAATACTCATTTCGTCTCAAACTTGGATTTTCAAACAATGTCCACATATGTTTAAAGAACGTTAGTTCTACTTCTTAATATACCATAAGACTCCTCGATTTCAAATCTATTTGGGTTGTCTGTAGAGGCGCTTCTTTCAAGCTGTCCAAAGATAGGCTTTCAGAATTATTTAATCTGTGCATGTGTTATATCAAAGGTGACAATAATATGATTGGATAATATTTTCTGTTCTTACACTTCGTCATATGTTTTGGTTTAGAAGGAACTTTCTAAGGAAGAGAAAACAAACAACAACAAAAAAATCAGTGTAATCCCATAAATGGGGTATGTGGAGGGTAGTGTGTATGCAGACGTTACCCTACCTTATAAAGGTAGAGAGACTGTTTCAGTAAACCCTCGGCTTACGGAATAGTGGAGATAAGATAACGCAGCAAGTAGCAAACAATAATAACAACAATGTAATATGGTAATGAGCGCGAATGACACAGCATGTAATAATAAAGATCCATGATAAGATAATACAAAAATAATCCTAGTATTACTGGTAAGCCTAGGAAGAACACACTACTATCCGTCAACATACAACTCTAATCCTCGACCTTTACACCTTCCTATCATGGGTCATACAAAAAAATGATGCAAAAAATTTACCGGCAGCAAATGAATTAATGATCAAGCAATTTTTAGTTCCTTAAAGTCTTAAACAAATGAGAAAGCTGTATACTGATATTTTTGAAACATATGCAGAAACAAGGCAGAATTGTCAGGACAGATTCTTAGGGAAGCCATATATAGAAGATTCACTTCAGCTACAAAAAAGTAAATGAAAAACCAACATTTCTTCTAGCAAGATGTATGCAAATGACAGCTTAGACAAATCCAGATAGGCAATACCTCTTTGAAAATAGTGCTTTTTCCTGAACTTTTCAGTCCAAGTAGCTTCTGAGCTTTCTTTTGTTCTGAATAATTCAGCGGTATAATTGCTAAGTTCATCCCTCTGGCACCATAAGGAACATGCAACGGTAGAAGGGAGCAGATAAAGAGCGTCAACGCCTGTATAACAAACAAAATCGGATATTTAATAAACGACTAGCCTTACTAACAAAATCAATAGTTCAGCCTAAATCAACTTCTTTTTCTTCTCTTTCCCATATGTCACCAGTCTCATATTGTTTTTTCCTTATCCCTCATACTGACTGTCATTATGTACCTCAAATTGAGCGTCACGAGGACATTGCACATTTGCAAGGTGAAATAAAAGATAAGAATGATTCGCTGCAGAAGAGCTGATGAGAATACGCAAAAAATTCCATTTAAACAAGAGAAGATCATTTAGCCAAGAGCGTTAGCTGAATGTGACATAGACACATGCACAATTTGCCAAGTAAAACCATCTCATATCAGCATTACAATTAATGGTAAACTTTTTTCCTAATCATCATACAAGTTCTCATCAGAAGATATGGTCGATACCCATATCCTTGGTAAAATCAAGTTTTTTCTTAATGGATTTCTCATCAGTCATCATCATATCTGACGCAAAGTTGTACTCAACAGTTAGCACTTAGCATTGTCTTAATTCTATAAGTTCTTGCCAATGCAGGATCTTCATGCGGCTGGAATTCATGGCATTCAGCTCACCATACCTGAAAAAACTAGTGGAAAAACTATATAAACAAGTCTATTGCAGTATGTTCAATAACAACAACCCAGTATAATTCCACTTAGTGGGGTCTGGGAAGGGTAGTGTGTACGCAGACCTAACCCCTACCCTAGGGGTAGAGAGGCTGTTTCCAAATAGACCTCCGGCATCCTTCCTTCCAAGAACTTAACTTTCCACCTTGCTCTTGGGGAGACTCGAACTCACAACCTCTTGATTGGAAGTGGGGATTGCTTACCATCAGAACAACCCCTCTTGTCAATCTATTGCAGTAAGTTCATTTCTGGAAAATAAAAATCTGCATTTTTCTTATGTTTGCGTTAATAACATAGGCCAACAGAGAGAGAGAGAGAAAAAAAAAAAAAAAAACACCCCTTGGTCACATTATGAATCATGAAATACTGCATTCAACCTTTAACTTTCCATAGTGCAAAAACATGATCATGATTTTGCAACACAAATAGAAGTTTACGTAACGTTTAGAGCAAGATTTCTTACATGAGGATCAGAGAATAAACACACTGTTGCTTAGACATGAAGAACCACTAATAACTCCTTGGATACATACAAGGAGAATCCTAACCATATCTATCAGCTACAAACCAGTTTCTAATTGAAACAACAGTTGTTAAGTACGTCACAATCAATACAAACAAATCAATACAAACAAGAGCGCACAAAGATTATCGATAACAAAAGACAACTAAAGCGTGCAAAGAGTATCTTGGAAAGCTTAGGAACTCTTGTTCCGCTTCAACATAATCCCGGGGCACATCACTCCCTTCATATTTGGTACTAGATAGAAAATACGTTTATATTATTTAGCTTGGGGAAAAAATGTAGTATAAGTTTTCCAAAGATTTTGTGTCCTACAATGGTTGTTGAAGCCACTATTTATAGCTATACCTAGGAACAGGATCATAGGAGGCCATTGATGAATATGTAATAGCAGGCCATGAATACCAAATTCTCCGCAACAGTTGCATATTTAATACCGAAAAATATTCTTCATTAAATGTCATCTAGTGGCAAACATTCTTTTGCTTCCGTTGACTACATCCCCTTCGGGATCTATCCAGCACTAACCAAAGTTGTTGTCCTCGATCTTGGTTTTCACTTGATTTATCTTATCTTCCATCCGCCTCCAGTTCCACACGTCACACAATCATTCGAGCATTTAATATAAACCAATTTTACTCTATACAACATGAGTGACCTTCTCCTCGAACAGATCATACATGTTCAAGATTTAAAACAAATAGGGTTTCTTTTGTCTGACTATTGTTTCAAAGAGTTCCTTGATATGCATCATCTATTCCCAAGTAGACTACCACTACCAGTGTCCTCCGGAGTGAGCCACGCCTGATCATAGTCACTCAGGAGGACTACACCTTCATCTTTAAACGTCTCTACCCACTTGCAACCTTCATTCATTCCACTGGCATTTACTGTAATTAGCTCGTACCTGTCAGGAAGGAAGCATGTTCCTAAGTGATAACACATGAAGAGAATGATAACTCATAGCACGTATGATTTTCAAGAGGCTGGCTCCCATCGACATAATTACAACTATCGATCGGTCATAACCTATTAACATGATATTAGCCTATGTCACCTAGACACATAGATATTCACACAGAGTACATAAGTAGTAAGGTAACATATATAGGTTTGATTTTTAGCATGTTTTTACCCTGTTTGAACAATCCATGCAAAATGCTCATGTCTCCCTACAAAAATGAGACACTGGAATGTCAAGGTTAATTGAAGGGTCTAGGAGTACAGGAATCATTCAAGACTTCTCTCTCATAAAAATTGTAAAAGCATAAATCCAGAAACTTTTCCACCTGCAATCACTCTATTATCGTATTTTTTCTTCAGATAAATGACACATCGAACATCAACTATATTTATCTTTACAGTGGGGACTAGGGAAGGATTTCTTTCCCAGATTGACGGTCCCTTTCTGGTCCTCTTGAGAAATTGTGGTCATACCTCTAAGTGACGAAACTAGTATATATATATACATATATATAGCAATAACTGCTTTTCCCTCAAAATACCTGCTTTGTTTCCTTGCTAAGCCTTTCACTGTCCAAGTTCAATAAATATTCTTTCACATTAATTAGCATAATTTAAGCACATAAACTATGCAAACAAATGTACCTCATCTTTTGCATCTATTTCCCAGCCCACCATTACTTCTATTTCCTCGGTGAACATATGCATGTTAATTGTGTCACTTAGACTAACTAAACCAAAAAAATACTGGAACTGTAGAAGTTCGCGACTTCACAAGATTTTGCAGATAAATTTCAATCATCATGAGGCATGCATGCAAAATAAATAACTTACTCGGCATCAGAAATATTCATGAACTAGATTACATCTCGAGAATTCTCATTATCTAAAACTAAAAAGATACTTAAATATCACTTAACACCACAACATGCAATTGTCCTAGTTGGAGGAGAATGATTACCTAGTCAGAGGTGGTGCGGGGGCATCCAGATTGTTTCCATAGGTTTCAGACATTGGGCTACGATAATCCAAGGAGAACTTCATAAAAGCCGAACTATTCCCTTGGGTAACTCCTTCAGCATATAGTATATCTCGCTCTGAAGGTTCGTACTCATTGTTTGATACCTCAACAGCCTACAAGGCCGCAAAAGCAGTGTTTTGGAGAGCGCAAAGCGCAAAAAAGCGACAAGGGCTCGCTTCGCTTCAAAAGCGAAGCGCAAAGCGAAGCGCGCGCTTTTTTAAAGTGAAGCGCAATTCTTAAAAAACATAATGTAAAATTATAAATAATGAAAAACATCAATTTAAATACTTAAAAATAGGTACTAGGTACCACCAAATCATCCACAAACCATAGGACAAGCAAAATCAAAGCTACCAAATTACTAGAAGTCAATCAACATCTTATTCTTCTACTCTTCTTCTCCTTCAAGATTGTCAAAATCTTGAATTCCTCGGTTATCTTCATATTGCTCGTCATCTTCTTCTTCCCCCTCCTCTTCATGATCATTTTCATCTTCATCAATGGATCGAGTTGTAGTAACCACACTTTTTCCCTTCCTAATAGAGCTTGAACTTGGAGTACAACTCCTTAAACTATAAGGATCCTCCCCAACTCCACTAGCAACCCCAACATCACCCCAAGTTAAATCGGGGTCGCCTTCAAATACCTCTTCATCTTCACAATTTTCAGGGACTCCGGTTAGCCACTCGTTAGCCTCATCAATATTGTCCAAAATAATTGGATCAATTATATTGCGGTGGTTGTAGCGACGCCTCAATGCTCTATTGTATTTTATAAACACTAGATTATGGAGGCGCTTCAAGGTTAGTCGATTCCTTTTCTTTGTATGAATCTGCAAAAATGATGTGTCAACTAATTAGTAGGAGTTTGGACAATTGAGATATAATTTACTTTATCTCAAAACACGAAATAATTCTTTTTATTTCTCTCACGTGTTCAAAAACACTCCAGTTCCTTTCACATCCGGATGAGCTACAAGTTAAGCTTAGAACTTTGATGGCGAAAGTCTGTAACTCCGGAGTCTCTGCACCATATGTGTCCCACCATTCAACTATAGAAGTCAAAAAAATATTCAAGAGTTAATAAGTATAAAAAATACATCGAAGTTAGAGTAATAAAATATAGAAACACTTGGTCACCTGGCGACTTCTTCGTTCTTTGTTTAATAGCAAGTCGAAGACCAAAAAGTCCGTCTGCTGCCTTGTAAGTAGAAACCTGATCTACTATCTTCTCTTGCAAGTCTTCATCTGGGTTCAACTTGATAACAACCTGATGGAATCCTGTCCACACTGCTTTAGCCAATGAATTCTTCTCATGCTGCTCATAAAAGAGTGATGGGTTTAGAATAAGTCCAGCCGCATGCAAAGGTCTATGAAGTTGCTCATTCCATCTTGCATCAATGATCTGAAAGACCTTTGCATATTTTTTCTCATCCCTGAATGATGCTTGAATAGTCTCTTTGGCCCTATCCATAGCTTCATAGAGGTAGCCCATGGATGGTTTTTGCTCCCCATCCACCAAACGTAGTACTTTAACCAATGGACCACCAATTTTAAGTGCATAAAGGACATTATTCCAAAAAGAAAAAGAAAGAATAATGCGTGCAACTTCTTTCCCCGCACTTTCCTTTGCAAATTTACTCCTGGTCCAAACCTCTGAAGTGACCATCTTTTGCAAATTGTCTTTTTGACAGTGGAGACTATGCAAAGTCAAGAAAGCAGTGGCGAACCTTGTCTTACCCGGTTTCACCAAACTTTTTTGATTGGTGAATTTTCTCATTAAATTCAGTAACAAGGGCCGCTGAGAAATATAAGAATATACCCTAACACCCTGGCTAAAAACTGTAGAGAAGGGTCTTTCCTTAAAAATGTCCCCGAACATCAAGTTGATACAAAGAGCCGCACATGGAGTCCAATAGACATGCTTGTACGCTCCTTCAATCATGCCACCCGCTTTCTTATTTTCACTTGCATTATCAGTGACCACTTGAACAATTTTGCTTGCACCAATCTTTTCGATGGTGTTCTGAAATAAGGTGAACATTTTGATGTGGTCGGTGGATGAGTCGCTAGCATCAATGGACTCAAGAAACAAACTTCCCCGAGGAGAATTTACCAAAACCTTAATAATCATTTTTCCCGTTCTTGCCGTCCACTTATCCATCATAATGGAGCAGCCATACTTGTTCCACACAACTTTATGCTCCTCAACAATTTTATTTGTCTCCTCCACTTCTTTATTTAGATAAGGACCTCTTATTTCATGGTAAGTTGGACACTTCATTCCAGGTCCGTATTGACCAACGGCCTCAATAAAGTCTCCAAAAGTGTCATAGTTGACACAATTGAAGGGGAGCCCAGCATCATAGACCCATCGTGCAAAAGCTCTAACTGCACGCTCCCTCAAAATGTCTCTAGCAACTTGTTGTACATCTTTTCCACCGCCCTTTTCTCCCTGCTTCTTTGAGAAGTAGCAATCAATTGGACCTTTAGTCGATGATCCATGGCTTGACCCATCTCTTCCCCGTTTTGTTGGAAGTGACAATTCTTCAATATTGTCGTCATCATCATCATCAAGATTGGTCACCATTGGTTGATGAACCATTTGATTTTTTATCTCCTTCTTCTTCTCAACAAAATTCTTTATTTCTTCCCTCACCTCCAGTGGACATTTCGGACAACTTGTCACGTTTCTATCACCACCAATTAGATGGTAATATAAAGCGATAAATTCCACCCGTTGTTATCTTGTTGCAAAAGATGCATACAACATTTGTATTCTTCTCATTAACTCTCTGGCCATATCGCCAAGCCGGGTCTTTATCTTTCGAACTTTGAGACATTTTAATATCCCTATTAAGATATAAGAGAAAAAATAATCAATAAACTGAAAATACATATAATATATATAAAAAACACATAAACTAAAAATAATACATATATATAATTAATTTTATATGCTGAAATAAAATAATAAATGAAATACATATAGTAATTAAATATATATATGCTGAAAATATAATAATAATAATAATAATACAATAATTAAATATAAATATATATATATGCTGAAAATATAATAATAAATTTATATGTTGAAATAAAATAATAAATGAAATACAATAATTATATATATATATATATATATGCTGAAAATATAATACTTATTAATTTTATAATTTATATGCTGAAATAAAATATTAAATGCTGAATTAAGATACAATAATTTATCTTAACAAGGGAGGAATCTTAGCCTAATAATTAACTTATTGTATTTTAACAAGAGAGAATCTTAGCCTAACACTACCGACTACACAAACGATTAGCCTAACACTACTGAATACACAAACGAAAAGGGAAAAAAAAATCAAAGACAGTCAGGTCATCTGGTGTCTACAGAGAGAGAAAGCAGAGAAAGCAGAAGAAAAAAATGAATAAGAAGAAGAAGATCGACTGGGTCTCATCAGAAGAAGAAGAAGAAGATGGAAGAAGAAGAAAACAGAAAGACAGTCAGGAGAAAGCAGAAGAAAAAAATGAATAAGAAGAAGAAGATCGACTGGGTCTCATCAAAAGAAGAAGAAGAAGATGGAAGAAGAAGAAAACAGAAAAAAACGAGAAGAAAGGAGAAGAAAAAATACCTGGGTTGGTCGTCCACTGAAGAAGAAGATGGAACCCTAATTTTCAGCCACTGGAGAAGAAGAAGAGAGGCTGGTCCAGCTCTGTTTGTGATTAATTTAGGTATTTCTGAGACCAATTCTTTTATTAATCTCAGACCCAAATTTTTTTTTTAAAACAAAAGGCCCAGCAGCGATTTATTTAAGAAAAGCGATCGCTACAGTCGCCTTGTCGCCTCATCGCTTCGTCGATGTTTTCTCTGAAGCGTGCGCTTCTCCTGGTCGAGTCGCCTTACACACAGAAAAGCGACACCTTATCGCGTCGCGTCGCTTCTCGCTTAAAGCGACGAAGCGCGCGCTTTTCCAAACACTGCGCAAAAGATAATTCAGTATCCATTGTCCATCTTCTGTGGTGGTTAGCATGAATCAAATTCAAAATCTGTTCATTAGCATGTGTACTCAAGAAAATAAAGTAAACATGGTCTTACATTCACTCGTAATAACATGTCACAAGAAAGGATCTAGATTTTATATTACCTGGTAAAACAAATAACCCTCTGGCAGAGTTGCTGGACAATGTCAACTATGTTCTTGACATGCCATATTTACAAAGAAATAAGCGAATGCATAGAAAATTTATAGGAGAAAGTCTATCGATATCTGTAACAGTATATAGCTGAAGCATGACAACAGTAGATATTTTTAAAGAGATATGTCAAATGCAGTGTTTGTAAAAGCGCGCGCTTCGTCGCTTTAAGCGAGAAGCGACGCGACGCGATAAGGTGTCGCTTTTCTTTGTGTAAGGCGACTCGACCAGGAGAAGCGCACGCTTCAGAGAAAACATCGACGAAGCGATGAGGCGACAAGGCGACTGTAGCGATCGCTTTTCTTAAATAAATCGCTGCTGGGCCTTTTGTTTTAAAAAAAAAATTTGGGTCTGAGATTAATAAAAGAATTGGTCTCTGAAATACCTAAATTAATCACAAACAGAGCTGGACCAGCCTCTCTTCTTCTTCTCCAGTGGCTGAAAATTAGGGTTCCATCTTCTTCTTCAGTGGACGACCAACCCAGGTATTTTTTCTTCTCCTTTCTTCTCGTTTTTTTCTGTTTTCTTCTTCTTCCATCTTCTTCTTCTTCTTTTGATGAGACCCAGTCGATCTTCTTCTTCTTATTCATTTTTTTCTTCTGCTTTCTCCTGACTGTCTTTCTGTTTTCTTCTTCTTCCATCTTCTTCTTCTTCTTCTGATGAGACCCAGTCGATCTTCTTCTTCTTATTCATTTTTTTCTTCTGCTTTCTCTGCTTTCTCTCTCTGTAGACACCAGATGACCTGACTGTCTTTGATTTTTTTTCCCTTTTCGTTTGTGTATTCAATAGTGTTAGGCTAATCGTTTGTGTAGTCGGTAGTGTTAGGCTAAGATTCTCTCTTGTTAAAATACAATAAGTTAATTATTAGGCTAAGATTCCTCCCTTGTTAAGATAAATTATTGTATCTTAATTCAGCATTTAATATTTTATTTCAGCATATAAATTATAAAATTAATAAGTATTATATTTTCAGCATATATATATATATATATATAATTATTGTATTTCATTTATTATTTTATTTCAACATATAAATTTATTATTATATTTTCAGCATATATATATATTTAATTATTGTATTATTATTATTATTATTATATTTTCAGCATATATATATTTAATTACTATATGCATTTCATTTATTATTTTATTTCAGCATATAAAATTAATTATATATATGTATTATTTTTAGTTTATGTGTTTTTTATATATATTATATGTATTTTCAGTTTATTGATTATTTTTTCTCTTATATCTTAATAGGGATATTAAAATGTCTCAAAGTTCGAAAGATAAAGACCCGGCTTAGCGATATGGCCAGAGAGTTAATGAGAAGAATACAAATGTTGTATGCATCTTTTGCAACAAGATTACAACGGGTGGAATTTATCGCTTTAAATACCATCTAATTGGTGGCGATAGAAACGTGACAAGTTGTCCGAAATGTCCACTGGAGGTGAGGGAAGAAATAAAGAATTTTGTTGAGAAGAAGAAGGAGATAAAAAATCAAATGGTTCATCAACCAATGGTGACCAATCTTGATGATGATGATGATGATGATGACGACGACAATATTGAAGAATTGTCACTTCCAACAAAATGGGGAGGAGATGGGTCAAGCCATGGATCATCGACTAAAGGTCCAATTGATTGCTACTTCTCAAAGAAGCAGGGAGCAAAGGGCGGTGGAAAAGATGTACAACAAGTTGCTAGAGACATTTTGAGGGAGCGTGCAGTTAGAGCTTTTGCACGATGGGTCTATGATGCTGGGCTCCCCTTCAATTGTGTCAACTATGACACTTTTGGAGACTTTATTGAGGCCGTTGGTCAATACGGACCTGGAATGAAGTGTCCAACTTACCATGAAATAAGAGGTCCTTATCTAAATAAAGAAGTGGAGGAGACAAATAAAATCGTTGAGGAGCATAAAGTTGTGTGGAACAAGTATGGCCGCTCCATTATGATGGATAAGTGGACGGCAAGAACGGGAAAAATGATTATTAATATTTTGGTGAATTCTCCTCGGGGAAGTTTGTTTCTTGAGTCCATTGATGCTAGCGACTCATCCACCGACCACATCAAAATGTTCACCTTATTTCAGAACACCATCGAAAAGATTGGTGCAAGCAAAATTGTTCAAGTGGTCACTGATAATGCAAGTGAAAATAAGAAAGCGGGTGGCATGATTGAAGGAGCGTAGAAGCATGTCTATTGGACTCCATGTGCGGCTCATTGTATCAACTTGATGTTCGGGGACATTTTTAAGGAAAGACCCTTCTCTACAGTTTTTAGCCAGGGTGTTAGGGTATATTCTTATATTTCTCAGCGGCCCTTGTTACTGAATTTGATGAGAAAATTCACCAATCAAAAAAGTTTGGTGAAACCGGGTAAGACAAGGTTCGCCACTGCTTTCTTGACTTTGCGTAGTCTCCACTGTCAAAAAGACAATTTGCAAAAGATGGTCACTTCAGAGGTTTGGACCAGGAGTAAATTTGCAAAGGAAAGTGCGGGGAAAGAAGTTGCACGCATTATTCTTTCTTTTTCTTTTTGGAATAATGTCCTTTATGCACTTAAAATTGGTGGTCCATTGGTTAAAGTACTACGTTTGGTGGATGGGGAGCAAAAACCATCCATGGGCTACCTCTATGAAGCTATGGATAGGGCCAAAGAGACTATTCAAGCATCATTCAGGGATGAGAAAAAATATGCAACGGTCTTTCAGATCATTGATGCAAGATGGAATGAGCAACTTCATAGACCTTTGCATGCGGCTGGACTTATTCTAAACCCATCACTCTTTTATGAGCAACATGAGAAGAATTCATTGGCTAAAGAAGTGTGGACAGGATTCCATCAGGTTGTTATCAAGTTGAACCCAGATGAAGACTTGCAAGAGAAGATAGTAGATCAGGTTTCTACTTACAAGGCAGCAGACGGACTTTTTGGTCTTCGACTTGCTATTAAACAAAGAACGAAGAAGTCGCCAGGTGACCAAGTGTTTCTATATTTTATTACTCTAACTTCGATGTATTTTTTATACTTATTAACTCTTGAATATTTTTTTGACTTCTATAGTTGAATGGTGGGACACATATGGTGCAGAGACTCCGGAGTTACAGACTTTCGCCATCAAAGTTCTAAGCTTAACTTGTAGCTCATCCGGATGTGAAAGGAAATGGAGTGTTTTTGAACACGTGAGAGAAATAAAAAGAATTATTTCGTGTTTTGAGATAAAGTAAATTATATCTCAATTGTCCAAACTCCTACTAATTAGTTGACACATCATTTTTGCAGATTCATACAAAGAAAAGGAATCGACTAACCTTGAAGCGCCTCCATAATCTAGTGTTTATAAAATACAATAGAGCATTGAGGCGTCGCTACAACCACCGCAATATAATTGATCCAATTATTTTGGACAATATTGATGAGGCTAATGAGTGGCTAACCGGAGTCCCTGAAAATTGTGAAGATGAAGAGGTATTTGAAGGCGACCCCGATTTAACTTGGGGTGATGTTGCGGTTGCTAGTGGAGTTGGGGAGGATCCTTATAGTTTAAGGAGTTGTACTCCAAGTTCAAGCTCTATTAGGAAGGGAAAAAGTGTGGTTACTACAACTCGATCCATTGATGAAGATGAAAATGATCATGAAGAGGAGGGGGAAGAAGAAGATGACGAGCAATATGAAGATAACCAAGGAATTCAAGATTTTGACAATCTTGAAGGAGAAGAAGAGTAGAAGAATAAGATGTTGATTGACTTCTAGTAATTTGGTAGCTTTGATTTTGCTTGTCCTATGGTTTGTGGATGATTTGGTGGTACCTAGTACCTATTTTTAAGTATTTAAATTGATGTTTTTCATTATTTATAATTTTACATTATGTTTTTTAAGAATTGCGCTTCACTTTAAAAAAGCGTGTGCTTCGCTTTTGAAGCGAAGCGAGCCCTTGTCGCTTTTTTGCGCTTTGCGCTCTCCAAAACACTGGTCAAATGCATATCGACGACAATGGTCGACAACTCGGATCTACTAGATAACCGAAACATGAGCGAGTCACCTTCTTCTAGGCTCCGCTGGACGACACGGCATTTTCGTTCAAATATATATAGGCCGGTCGTACTTGTGATTTCGTTTCAAGCTTCCCTTTCATTACTTCTTTTAGAAAAGATCATCAGAGAGGAGACAACCCGCTCAAAAGACCCCAATTTTCCGACCAAGACAATCAAAGATAGCCGGCGGGGGCGCGACTTATGTCCGTGGCCCTATGGCATGGTCGGGCATAGGGCCACGGACATAAGTCGCGCCCCCGCCGGCTATCTTTGATTGTCTTGGTCGGAAAATTGGGGTCTTTTGAGCGGGTTGTCTCCTCTCTGATGATCTTTTCTAAAAGAAGTAATGAAAGGGAAGCTTGAAACGAAAAAAAAGAGGAAGGGGAAGGGGTCGCCCAAAGCTGTGGAGATAAGGTGGAAGATAAAAAAGCTATATTTATAATAATAAAGAGAATCTATTCAAATTCATATTAGAAAATGGGATTATCAACTATACTTGACTGGAAAAACCAACCAATTTACTCTCCTGAAGGGCCAGACATGAATCGGAAAGAGTCACTTTCCTCATAGGAGAAAGGGTGCGCGCTAAAGCTAGAGCAGCTCTTTTTCGCTCATACACATTTGAGATATTTTGTGCAAAAATGAGTTTTATGTAACTAATTGCACTAAAGACTTTTATTGGACAACATTTTTTTTCTTGATAAGTACTTCCATTGGACAATTTGATTCAGTAAGACTACTTTGATGCTCCAAAGAGTACCTTGCTCAAGAAGTAATCTGCTGCATCTGGAAGGAAATGAAGCTCATTATCCTTCCACGCCTCTTCAACTAGGAAAACATCACGTGTTGCTGCAGGAAAAAATGCATCCAAATCTCCAGTGACAATGATGTCCAGTAGCCAATCAGAGCAATGCTTCAACCTCGGGTTCAAGGAATAGATGCACTGGTTAGTTTTGGGCTGATTCCAAGTTACTACCTATAAAGTCTAATTCAGTATTAAATTGCATCAATTAGTTCCTTTGATATTGTGGATCATAAATGAAAATGGAAATTACAAATGAAGGTCCTTATTAATGTACCAACGGGGATATCTCTGACCTTAGTAAACTTGCTGTATCTTTTTTAGCAAGTGGTGTGCAGCATTTAAACTCCATATGATAAGACTAGGAGATGTCACGGTCAAAGGTGAAACAAGTAAATAACTGAAATTAATATTGAAATCTCTCTCTTGAAGATTCCTCTATGCAACTTCATATTACCAGTTTACCACACAAAATTGAAAATTTACTCTTTACAAACATCAAGAATAAAAAAGAATTGCTCTATCTTTATATAGTTAATATAGCAAAAAGACATCCTAAAAGTAAAATCCATGACAAAAGGTAAAACTAACAAATATTTTTAAGGATAAACCAGAAACAAATGACTGCAGCAGTAATAGCCAAAAGGGTCAGAAAAAATAAATGCTGCAGTCAACATTTGGTGAAAGAAATTCATAAAAGAAGCAGCGTGACTATAACTGACAAAATTGACCAAAAACGGAGATACATTTCATCACCTACAAACAGGAAAGCTTCAAGTGCAAAAACATAAACTGTGGCTAGTAAATACTAAATTGAAGGTAAACATTAGCTTGGCATTGAAATAGTGGACACTAATGGTTCTAGGACAAGTTATTGCCCAGAAATATAAAAGGAAAACTTTATTGGTGGACTCTCCAAAACAGCTGCTGCTGTACCTGTGACGGATCCTCCAAATGTATTGTATTTTTGGAGGATCCAACACACACCCATCGATATTTTTAGAGAATCCGAGCAACATAGATGGATACTTAGTTGTAGTACAAATGTAATACCTTCTGCACCTTGAGTTCCAGTTTAGTTATCTCTCGGCCGTTAATGTAGACCTGTGTGGTTCCATTGTGTAATGACCCGGCCCGTCGTTACGGGAATTTTCACCCCGTTACCTTGCATTTATATATATTATGCTTTTAAAACAGTATTAGAGTATATCGGGTGAGTTAGGAGTGATTTGGATTGAAAATAAAACAAATAGCATGTTTGAAGAAAGCTTGAATATGGAAAGTCAACCAAGAGTTGACTATTGAGTTAGAGTGCTCGGAACCGGATTCTGATGATTCGACTAGTTCCGGGGGATCATTTATGACTTAGGAGAACAATCGGAACTGAATTCGGAGGTCCGGTGTAGTTTTAGGCTTGAATTGGCGAAGGTTGAATTTTGGCGAAATCCGAATGGTAGGTGATATTTTGATCCGGGTGTCGGAATGGAATTCCGATAATTTCTGTAGCTTCGTTATGTAATTTTGGATATGTGTGCAAATTTTCAGGTCATTCGGACATCGTTTGATCGGGTTTTGGATTGAATGTTAATTTTGAAAGTTTTGAAGAAACTTAGGCTTGAATCCGTGAGTAAATGGAGATTTTGATGTTTAGTATGGTGTTTTTATGATTGGAACAAGTCCGTATCATGTTTTGGAGTGCGTTGGTGGTTTTCGTTGGGGTCCCGGGGGCCTCGAGATGATTTCGGACCATCAACCGGGCTTGTGGGACTTGGCAAAATCTGCAGAAAACTGCAGGTTTCTGCCCAGTCATTTTGACCTTCGCGTTCGCGTGGCATGGGCCGCGTTCGCGAAGGCCAGGAAGATCAATGCATCGCGTTCGCGGTCGGGGTGCCGCGTTCGCGTAGGCCAGGGGTGTTGAGCATCGCGAAGGCGTTGCTTGGGTCGCGTTCGCGTAGGGTCGTGGGTGTTGGGCTTCGCGTTCGCGGGAGGTGTATCGCGAACGCGTAGAAGAAATACGGGTGGCTGGGAGTTTGAACATCGCGAACGCGTGGGAGGCGTCGCGTTCGCGAAGGGTAACTGGAATTGAGCATCGCGAACGCGTGGTAAGCGTCGCGATCGCGAAGAGTAAGGAGGAGCTGTTCTTCGCGAACGCGTGGGAGCTCACGCGAACGCAAAGAACAAAAGTCTCTGGCAGTGAATAAAATCCAGAAGCAGAGAGGTTACGGGTTTACACCCCCAAAACATAATTTTGAGCCCTAGAGAGAAGAAAACTCGAGGAAATCACTGAGAAGTCATCGGGTATTCGTCGGAGGTAAGATTCTTGACTCAAAAACATCATTTTATGGTAGTATTAACGTCAATCTTCATGAAATTGGGTTGAAATCTTGAAGAAATGTGGCCTAAATATTTAAAACGGGATTTTTGGATTTGGAAGGCCATTTGAACTCCGATTTCGATAAATTTTATATGCACGGACTCGTGGCGAGATAAGGATCGCGTTGGTGCTAATTTCGGAATTTTCCGAGCAGTGGGGCCGGGGGTCGGGTTTTACCAACTTAGTGTAATTATGCGAATTTCATATAAATTGAAGTGGGTTATGATTCTTTGACCCGTATTTGATATAATTATTGTTATTTGACTAGATTCTACACACGAGGCAACGAAATTCAAAGGAAAAGGCATCGCGGACGAGTCCACGACCGGCTAGAGGTGAGTAGTTTGTGTATATAGTAGCCTGAGGGTTCGAAACCCCGCTTAGCACATTGTGACGCTAGTAGGGCGTGGCTCGCACACCGTGGCAGGTGCGGGATTGATTGTGACTGGGGATTGAGACTTGGTCCATCCCGGAAATAAATAATATGTTATTAGTGTTGGTAATACACTGTATTTGATATATTTGTAGGCTGTAAGCCTTGTTTGGGGCCTTGTGCCGATCTGTAGCGTCCTTAGAGGACAATATTTATGTGATAGCTATAATTGCTTAAATCACCGATCTCGGTCCTGAAAAATTGAAATCACACTTTTGAAATGCTAAGTCACCGGCTTTTACAAATTTAATAAAGATAAAGTATTTTTCATAAATTTTGAATTGAGAACTAGAATTAAGGAAAATGAATTGTTTTGTGACTTAATTGCTTATTGTGGACTGAGCATGGGATCGGGCTGCACGCCGCAGTGGTTGATATGTGGATCGGGCTGCACGCCGCAGCAGTATTGCGCTTGGGCTGTAGGAGCCCCTCCGGAGTCTGTACACACCCCCAGTGAGCGCCGTCGACGTTAAATTGGATCGGGCTACACGCCGTAGCGGTTATGTGCATTGCATTGCATCCGTATTTGTTGAATTACTCTGTGGTAGCTGTATTGTATTATTGTTGCTAGTTCGTAGGAGATTCGGACTGTAGTGTAGCTTCATATTGTGGTATTTTGTGGATTTCTTACTGTCAGCTACATATATATTTTTTACTCACTGAGTACTTAGTACTCACCCCTACTCCCTGCACCTTTTGTGTGCAGACTCAGGTACTCAGGAGCAGTAGACAGGCAATTCCAGCGGTTGCAGTGTCATATCGGGTTGCTGAGGTAGCTGCCTACGTTCGCAGAACCTAGCTTCTCCTCTCATTTCCGGTTGTTATTTTGTATTTTGTATTCAGACTTGAGTACTTCTATATCGTACTCTCTATTTCCTATTGGGTTTTGTTAGAGGCTCTAGACTTGTGACTCCGGATCTTTGGGAGTGTCAGTATTTTGTTCTTTACTATTATTATTGGAGTTCTTAAACTCATATATTCTCCTTGGGTTGTCCATTTGGGACCGATATCTTTGTGTTAATTAAATTGTTGGTTTGGCTGGCCTAGCTTGATTGTTGGGCGCCATCACGACCGGATTTGGGTCGTGACAAGTTGGTATCAGAGCTCTAGGTTATTAGGACTCGCGAGTCACGAGCCGGTTTAGTAGGCTTTCGCAGGATCGGTACGTAGACGTCCGTATCTATCTTCGAAGGGCTACAGAAACTTTAGGTAAAACCTCATTTTCTTGGATTCATATCGTGCGATTTTGTGTTATCATGAAATTAAATCTTTCCATATTCTATTCTCTCGGAGATGGCGAGAACACGAGCTAACGGACGTGGCGGACGACCACCATTGGCACCCGAGGCCGTGGTCGTGGTAGAGGTAGGGACGACGGCGCGGCACCGGCACCTGGCCGACCCGCGACCGATCGGACTCGAGACCGATTCCGGTGGCGGACGCTCCGACAGCTCGGGTTCAGGCACCGGCAGTCCTATTGTGATACCGGGTCTTCGGGAGACCTTGGCTCGGATCTTATCGGTGTGCGCGAGAGCTTGGCACGAGGTAGTTGCTGCTACGCTGCCGCGTATCTTCTTCACGAGCGAGGGGAGGGAATCGGACCCCGTGGCTCGCACACCGAGCCGGTTCGGCCGGTTGCGCCCGTTGCACCGGCTCCTGCATATATGGTTCCAAATTATGCCCGACGATGAGTAGCGTCGTTTGGAGAGATTTGAGAGGCTACGGCCTCCGACATTCGGTGGAGCCGAGGGCGAGGATGCCCGGGGTTTTCTTGACAGATGTCATCGCATGCTTCACACCGCGGGTATTCTAGAGTCCAGCGGTGTTTCATTCACCACTTTTCAGTTCACAGGTGCAACATTTCAGTGGTGGGAGGATTTCGAGAGGCGTAGGCCCGCTGGGGCAGTGCCCCTCACTTGGCAGCAGTTCTCCATGGTATTTTTGGAGAAGTACGTGCCTCGGTCTCGGAGAGAGGAGCTGCGACGTCAGTTCGAGTGGTTGAAGCAGGGAGAGATGACGGTTAATTAGTACGAGATGAGATTCACACAGTTGGCCCGTCATGCCATGTGGATGGTTCCTACAGACAAGGAGAGGATTCGGAGATTTATTGATGGTCTTATTTATCCCATCCGCATATTGATGACCAGGGAGAGAGTTTCGACAGTTACCTTTGAGGAGGTGGTTGATGTTGCCCGTCACATTGAGACAGATCGCCGCCGAGAGCGGGAGGAGAGAGAGGCTAAGAGGCCTCGTGGTGCTGGGGCAGTTACGGTGGTGCTCCGTCTAGGGGCCAATTTCAGCATAGCAAGAGGTCGCTCTTTCGGGTCTCATCAGTCTGGACGTACGAGTCCGGTGGGGTTTCATCGGATCGTGGTCGTCGAGGCCGGCGGGGTTATCGGGGTCGGCGGAGCCGTCGGCGAGTCGCACCGCACCGAGTGCTCTTCCGGCTCGAGCTGCGCTCCTGTTTCCTCGGCACGGGGTTCGTCGGTAGCGAGGGGACTTCAGCAGCCCCTTCTTCCATCTTCAGGCCGTTATTTTGAGTGCGGTGATTTGGGCCATATCAGGAGAGAGTGTCCTCAGTGGCTTCGTAAGCGGACTCAGCAGAGGGATCAGCCTTCATCTTCTACTCCTGTTTCTTCAGCACCAGCACAGTCGGCTAGGACTGGTGGCCAGGTATCCAGAGGTCGCCCTAGGGGTGAGGATCGTACTAGTGGAGGCCAGGCTAGTTTCTATGCTCTTCCAGATAGGAAGGATGCTAGTGCTTCAGATGCGGTCATTTCAGGTATTATCTCGGTCTGCCACAGGGATGTTTCTGTCTTATTTGATCCCGGATCCACCTATTCTTATGTCTCTACTTATTTTGCACATCATTTGGGTATGACCCGTGGTATTCTTGCTTTTCCCGTACATGTGTCTACCCCAGTGGGGGATACTGTTGTTGTGGATCAGGTATATCGATCCTGTATTATTACTATTGGGGGTCTGGAGACCCGAGTTGATTTATTACTATTGGGCATGGTGGATTTCGATGTAAT
This sequence comes from Nicotiana noctiflora, assembly GCA_032618575.1. NCBI lineage: Eukaryota > Viridiplantae > Streptophyta > Magnoliopsida > Solanales > Solanaceae > Nicotiana > Nicotiana noctiflora. Next base: position 1,022 of record JASVEL010012460.1, on the reverse strand, counting down.
TCTAGGCATGGATTGGCTATCTCCTTACCATGCGATTCTGGACTGTCATGCCAAGACAGTCACACTAGCTATTCCAGGTAATCCGAGGATCGAGTGGCGTGGCTTGACTGATTATGTGTCCGACAAGGTGATTTCTTATATAAAGGCTCAACGAATGATTGGCAAGGGTTGTTTATCTTATTTGGCCTTCATTAGAAATGTTGAGGCCGAGTCACCCAGTCTTGATTCGGTCCCCATTGTGAGGGAGTTTCCGGATGTATTTCCAGCAGACCTGCCAGGCATGCCGCCTGACAGAGATATTGACTTTGGTATTGACTTGGTGCCGGGCACTCGGCCCATTTCTATTCCTCCTTATCGCATGGCACCAGCAGAGTTAAAAGAATTGAAAGAACAGCTTCAGGAACTCTTAGATAAGGGTTTCATTCGTCCAAGTGTGTCACCTTGGGGTGCACCGGTGTTGTTCGTAAAGAAGAAAGATGGCACAATGAGAATGTGCATTGATTACATGCAGCTGAAAAAGGTAACAGTGAAGAATAAATACCCATTGCCTCGTATTGAGGACTTATTTGATCAGCTCCAAGGAGCTAGTGTATTTTCTAAGATTGATCTTTGATCGGGCTACCATCAGTTGAAGACCAGGGACTCGGATATTATGAAGACAGCGTTCGGGACGCGATATGGGCACTACGAGTTCCTAGTGATGTCTTTCGGGCTGACTAATGCCCCAGCTGCATTCATGCACTTGATGAATAGTGTATTTCGGCCGTACCTTGATTCTTTTGTGATTGTGTTTATTGATGATATTCTGGTATATTCACGCAGCCAGGAGGAGCATGCACAACACTTGAGAGTGGTATTGCAGAGGTTGAGAGAAGAGAAGCTTTATGCAAAATTCACTAAGTGTGAGTTCTGGCTTGATACTGTGGGTTTTCTGGGACATATAGTGTCCAGTGATGGTATTCGGGTTGATCCACAGAAGGTCGAGGCAGTGCAGAATTGGCCCAGACCTTCCTCAGCTACAG